>JACXGM010001083.1:0-34292 GCA_016801145.1 Umbra pygmaea | reverse complement strand
GTGTGTTTTGGTGTGTTGTGTAAAACAAATGGTAAGAATCCCAATACGATCCTATTTCATTCCAGGATGTCACACTACAAAATGTGGAAATGGCCGGGGGGGGTGAATACTTGTGCAAGGAACTGTAGTTTGAGATGAGCTGTATTTTGCTTCTATGATGGTACACATACCGGTACTCATGTTTTGGTTTCTTCACAGTTCTGATAGTAAATAATCTATTTGGGTTATTAAGCAGTTTGGTTTTGATGTGATCCGAAGTAAAGTGTGTGTGTGTGTGTGTGTGTGTAACTGTATTGTCTGTCTGTCTCCTTTAGCCACGTCCCCCCCACATGTTCTGGAACAAGCTGGAAGGTCCATGGACAGGTAGAGATGGACTCACTCTGAAGGATTACCAGCTGGAGGGAGTTAACTGGTTACTGTTCAACTGGTACAACAGGTTTGAACCAACATTAATTTTAATCTAAAACAAATATAAGAATGTGAAAAACATTATTTTAATTATTTAACATTTGTTAATTCAACATTCCTTTCATTAATCTTGCATAATATGTTTAAATATGTCCCTCAAATATTCACCACCTTGGACTTTTGAAATATCAGAAGGGGGGTTGTTTGGGTTTAGAATGTCCTTTTCATGCTGTTCAAGATGTGTGTATATATAACAGTGGACAAAACAGGGAAATGAAGCAACTGCCCAAATTACACAGGATTTACTTCTGAGATTAATAATAATAATAATAATATTATTATTATTTCAGAGATTAGTCTGTGAAGTCCCACGGTTGGTTTGAAAATTAATAACTAAAACTACATCATAAAAATTAAGAAAATACAGAAGAAGGTTCTTCAAAAACACCAATCACTGGTAGAATATAGGCTCTTATATTAGCTCAGTAAACCCAATATGAAGTAATGGAGAGAATATTACACAACTGTGAATCAAGCTCTAAGTATGAGGGAGGCCACCAACAGGCCTGTGACTGAAGGTCTGAGCTGGGACATCTGGTGGCTCATTGGTTAAGGACTCACACTTGGAAATTAATAGTTGCTGGTTCGATTCCAAAGTGTGACAAATGTAATTGTGACCTTGAGTAAGGCACTATATGCTGTCCCTGTACTTACTGTATGCTAAATTATTAAAATGTAAAAATTAGGCACTGCCTTTATAGGAGATAATTTAAGAGCTGCTGTATATTGTCCAGGCCCACTGCAGATTGATTAATTGATGCTATTGAATAGAAATGTAGTCCTTCTACACTTTAATGGGGAAGGCATCTTCAACACTTTCTCTCTCACACACACACCCACACACACCTCCCATACTTACTACATCCAGCATTCACATCAGTTGTTCCATCTCTCTGCCTTCAGGAATAACTGCATCCTGGCAGATGAAATGGGGCTGGGGAAGACCATCCAGGCAATAGCCCTCCTCACAGAGATGCACGCTGCTGGGATCCATGGCCCCTTCCTGGTCATAGGTAGGAGTCCCAGTGGTTAGAGTGACGTACACCGAGACGTGATGAGAGTGTACCATCAAAGCACCGTCAACGTGGTTTTAAAGATCTACACTGGGAGCGTAGGCGATGAACAAACAGTGAAGCAACAGCAGAGTTTTTTTCTGGGTTTACTGGTACCCATTTCACTTTGTCAACAACTAAAGGCAGCAATAAAATAGTGCTGCCCCTGTTCCATGCTCATAAGTAAAATATGTATATGTATATGTAGAGAAGATATGTAGAGACCACTGCAATTTGTTTTTAGTTGCTAGGAGTGGCCTTCGCTCTGCAACGTGCATCAATGAGTCTTGTCTGCCCATGACCCTGTCGCCAGTTCAAAGCTTTTCTTTCCTTGGACCATTTTAGATCGGTACTGAGCTCTGCAGACCGGGAACACCCCACGAGCTACAGTTTTGGAGATGCTCTGACACAGTTGTCTAGCCATCACAATTTGGGCGACATCAAAGTCACTCAAATCTTTATTCTTGCCCTTTTTCCTGCTTCTTCATTTTGTCCTCAAAGTTGGTGTGTTATAAGCATGAAAAATGTCTGATTTTCTTGAGGTACATAAAGGTTTTCCTCAGGGATCATTTTTAGAACTTGTTCTTTTCACGATTTACATAAACGATATTGGTCGATTTAAGGACTGTGCTCCTCCACTTGTTTGCTAATGACACAATTATCTATGCTTCTCCTCCAACTATTGATTTGGCAGTGTGAAGGTTGCAGTCTGATTTTACATCTGGTGAGGTCACCCTTGCAAATTTAAAGCTTGTCTAAATACTGGGAAGTGGAAGTACATGCTCATCTCAAAGTCCTGTAAAACATGTTCTTCTGAGTTGCATCTTCACTCCATGAATAGTTCTGTCATTGAACAAGTTCCTGCCTAAAAATAACTTGCTATTTGGGTAGAGCGTGATCTATCAATTAAGAAACATGTAACACAGCAGAGTTATGTATAGTAACCCTGGGTGTAAAATTGTAAACTTGCCACATCTCCTAAGATTTTAAGCTGTTAAGAGGATTGAAACAAGGGTTTCCACTGTCTGCTTATCTTTTTAGCCACTTAGTTACCACTTTTACCTTATGGCACAGAGCTCCATCATACTGGAAAAGGCATTGGTTGTGAATAAACTTTTCTTGGATGGTTGGGAGAAGTTGCTCTTGGAGGATGTGTTGGTACTATTCTTTATTCATGACTGTGTTTTTAGGCACAATTGTGAGTGAGCATACTCCCTTGGCTGAGAAGCAACCCCACACATGAATGGTCTCAGGATGCTTTTACTGTTGGCATGACACAGGACTGATGGTAGCGCTCACTTTGTCTTCTCCAGACAAGGTGTTTTCTGAATGGCCCAAACAATCAGAAAGGGGATTCATCAGAGAAAATGACTTTTCCCCAGTCCTCAGCAGTCCAATCCCTGTACCTTTTGCAGAATATTAGTCTGTCCCTGATGTTTTTCCTGGAGAGAAGTGGCTTCTATGCTGATCTTATTGACACCAGGCATTCCTCAAAAAGTCTTTGCCTCAATGTGCATCTAGATGCACTCACACCTGCCTGCTGCCATTCCTGAGAAAGCTCTGCAATGGTGCTGTCCCAATCCCTGCTGTACATTCTTGGGCACCCTGACGCCTTCTTCACAACAATTGAACCTCTCTCCTTATCTGATAAATGGTTGATTTAGGTTCAGTCTTACTAGCAGCAATATCCTTGCCTGTTAAGCCCTGTTTGTCCAAAGTAATGATGATGGCACATGTTTCCTTGCAGGTAACCATGGTTGACAAAGTAAGAACAATGATTTCAAGCACCACCCTCCATTTAAAACGTCCAGTCTGTTATTCTAACTCAATCCGAATGACAGAGTGATCTCCAGTCTTGTCCCCATCAACACTCTCACCTGTGTTAATGAGACAATCACTGACATGATGGCAGCTGGTCCTTGTGTGGCAGGGCTGAAATTCAGTGGAAGTTTTTTTTTGGGGTTAAGTCCATTTTCATGGCAAAGAGGGACTTTGCAATTCATCTGACTCGCTTAACATTGCAGCTCCAAGGTAGTCTTGGATATGTTTCAGTGACCTGAGGTCTCTGGTGTAGTTTGGCCATAATGGCTCGGTAGCCGGAACGATGTAGATTCAAGTCCAGGGCCAGGCATTTGAGAAATGTGGGCACTGAACTGGTTTCTAGAGGGCTGCTTGCTTTCAGATAATTAAAGGCACAGTTTCTTCTAAGGTTTTTCGAATGTCTAGTTGTACTGAAAAGGGGAGAAATATAGAGGAGAGTTATTATTTGGGAGTATTTTTTCATTATGTTTTGACAGGACAGAAGGACGCATTAGCCAGGGAGATGGGTAGGGAGAGAGGAAGACAGACAGTGGCTGATCTGGGGCTTGAACCGTCATTGCCAGGGCATGTGATCCAGAGTCCGTAGCTTAGACCACCTCACTAACTCTATGATGAGGAGAGACCTCTATTTTGGGTATATTCTGGAATCTCTGGGAAACCCAGGAATCTGGGGTAGCTACTGTAATTTAGCAACCCTATGTGCTATTCTAGCTGGACAATAAAGTTGTGTTTTTAGCAGTACATTGTTTTGTATTGTATTTCCAGCCCCTTTATCCACCTTGGGAAACTGGGCTAGAGAGTTCTCCTCTTGGACTTACCTGTACACTGTGGTTTACCATGGCTCACAGGAGAACAGGCACGTCATCGAGGAATATGAACTCTTTCTTAAGAACAAGGTAAGAAACAAGAAACTGGTTTATTTTTATATTTTATCCTGCATATATACCAGTGGACTGGCTATGTGAATGTATTGTTTACAAAACTGAATTCTATGTTAATGTATCTAATGTGAAATGTATAACCCCAATTCCAAAACTTTGTGACAGTATGGAATAGGCATAAAGGCATTTGAAAATTAAACTCAACCTGTACTATATTGATAACACATTATTAACACATTGTCATGTTTAATTTTGTGAATTTAATTATTTTGAAAGTATACCCTCATTTAAAATATGACTGCAACACAAACCAAATAATTTTGGACAGTCAACTTTTTACCCCTGTGTAACATCACCTTTTCTTTCAATAACACTTATTAAGCATTTAGGCACTGAAGACACCAGTTGGTTCAGTTTAGCAAGCAGAATTTCCCCTATTCATTTATTATGCATGTCCTCAGCTGAGCAAAGACTCCTTGTGTGCAGATCGGGCCTCTGTAAATTCAATTGCAGAAGTGTAGTCAGTGAACGTAATCATCCTGTGCATGATCCGACTAAAGGCTTCCGTGTTGGGTGAACAGTGCGAAAATAATCGGCGCCTCGGGCGACATGTGGCTGGATAAACCATCCGGCACATTATGAATTGAAAAATGAGTGCAGGCAATGCTAGCGCCTGCACTCGCTGCCTACGCAACCATGCACTTGTAGTGCGGCACATTATGAAGCGCAAAGTAAGGCAACGAAGGCCCAATACAGTTGAGCAACTGGATGAATAAGGGAAAATCTGCTTTATTTAACCAGTTGGTGTTTTCAGTGCCCAAACACTTAATAGGTGATGTTAGTGTTAAACAGTTGACTGTCCCAACATTTTTGAAGTGTGTTGCAGTCATCATATTTGAAATTAGTGTATATTTTCTAAACTAAATTCACAAAGCAAAACATCACGATGTGTTAATGTGTTTTCAATATAGTACAGGTTGAATAGAATTATCAAGACTTAATTTTTTATAAATTTTCCATACTGTTCCAGGTTTTTCTGAATTGTGTATGTAGTTCTTTAATTGATTTGATCGTGTTTGACATGCCATCAACCTTAATCTTAACCTCTTAACCCACATGACCAGATCAACCAGAGGATGTGTAAGTTTGACGTCCTCCTGACAACCTTTGAAATGGTGGGCGTCATGTCCCCCGCCCTCAGGAACATACAGTGGCGCTGTGTCATCATCGACGAAGCCCACCGGCTCAAGAACAAGGCCTGCAAACTCCACACTTCCCTCAACATGCTTACGATGGTCAGTTAAACATGCACACAGCCCTGTTTTGACTTCCCAACAGTGAATGTAAAGTCACATAATTTTGGCGAATAATCCAGCAAGGTTAGGGATAGCCGTCGGACAGTGGTCCTCAAACTCTGGTATGTGTCCTCCTGGTGGTACCTGGAGCACCGAGTGATGGTACACTATTTGACTAGAACAAATAAAAGGTTTTGATGTATTATAACAGTAATCAAACATGTTGTGGCTGTACTGTACAGTAAAACTTAGCCCATGTATTTACAGCCGTAATGTAGGGCGAATATAGGCTTCTTGGTTGCTCATACTGCTCCTGAGATTTCATAAACAGTTTAATACAGTAATTGATGATTTATTGTGCACAATGGGGGGTTTTCAACCGAAATTCCTAAATGAAGCCTAACAAACTCAATACGTGTCCAAATACATGGTCATACAATGGTTATTAATGTTTTCTGTAGTTTCATTGATGGTAGCTCGTAGGTCGTACTTTCATAGGTTAGCTTGATCAAAGGTGGTACATGGTTTGAGACCCACTGCTGTAGGAGATTTGATATGCATTGTAGCTTGCATATTCATACATGTATTTGGTCTGTTAGCCAGTCACAGCAGAAAGCAGTTTGACCAGCTTACGAGAAAAACACCCTGTACTTGGAAGCATGGGTTTGACTTTGGTCTTATCAAACATTCTCTTTTTTCATCTCTTTCTCCCCTCCTTCCCTGCCTCCTATTCTCAGGAATACAAGGTGTTGTTGTCAGGGACGCCACTGCAGAACAGCCTGGAAGAACTCTTCAGTCTACTTAACTTTCTGGAGCCAAAACAGTTCGACTCTGAATACCGCTTCATCCAGAAATATGGCAACATTGAGACTAAGGAACAGGTAACGCTTTGCTTAGGGGTCCAACGGTACACCTAACAAGTGTGTAATGTGGTTTGCAGACACTGATATGGTAAAAAAACATTGTAAACAGTTTTTAAAGATACATTTTAGTGTAATTGGCAAAGATTAGCAGTGTATTCGCTGCTATGAATGCATTTATCACTCTTGTACTTTCCTTTGCCCAATCAGATTCTGATAATAAGGGTTGCTTGAATGCAATAAAAATGTATTTTTCTTCTTGTTGCTTTGGTAATTTAGAGCCCTTTAAAATCTGTTTGATTCATTGGTCAATTCTGTTATTTTTCAGTTACTGTACTACCAGTAGTCCAAACCCAGTGGTTGTGAACCCTAGGCAGAAGTGGTGCACCCGCATGCCCGCAACCAAACAGCTGCATGGACAAAGTGACATTATGAAGGCTGAAACCAAACCTAAATATAGACAATGATTTGGTAACATAGAGTTTGCATGTGCATCCTGTGCCCCGTAGGATACATGTTGTAATTTCTGTATGAGCACATAGACAAACGTTTGGTTTCCATATATAGTGCATCCGGAAAGTATTCACAGTGCTTCACTTTCTACATTTTATGTTACACCCTTATTAGGAAATTGATTAAATTAGTTATTTCCCATCATTCTACAAACAATACCCCATAATGAGAATGTGAAAGAAGTGTGTTTGAAATCCTGGCTAATGTATTAAAAATGAAAAAAGCACATGTACATAATTATTCACAGCCTCTGCTCAATACTTTGTTGAAGTCTATTTGGCAGCAATTACAGCCTCAGGTATTTTTTGAGTATGATGCTACAAGCTTGGCACACTTATTTTTAGGCAGTTTCTCCCATTCTTCTTTGCAGGACCTCTCAAGCCCCATCAGGTTGGATAGGGAGTGTCGGTGCACAGCTATTTTTAGATCTCTCCAGAGATGTTCAAGTCTAGGCTTTGGCTGGGCCACTGAAAGACCTTCACAGAGTTGTCCTGTAGCCACTCCTTTGTTATCTTGGCTCTGTGCTTAGGGTCGTTGTCCTGTTGGAAGATGAACCTTCACCCCAGTCTGAGGTCCTGAGCGCTCTGGAGCAGGTTTTAAACAAGGATGTCTTTGTAAATTGGTGCATTCATCTTTCCCTCGATCCTGATTAGTCTCCCAGTTCCTGCCGCTGAAGAACATGTCCAGAGTATGATGCTTCCACCACCACACTTCACTGTAGGGATGGTATTGGCCAGGTGATGCGTGGTGCCTGGTTTCCTCCAGACATGACGCTTGCCATTCAGGCCATAGAGTTCAATCTTTGTTTCATCAGACCTAAGAATTTTGTTTCTTATTAGTCTGTGAGTTTTTCAGGTGCCTTTTGGCAAACTCCAGGCAGGTTCTCATCTGCCTTTCACTGAGGAGTTGCTTCCGTCTGGCCACTCTACCATACAGGCCTGATTGATCGAGTGCTGCAGAGATGGTTGTTCTTCTGGAATGTTCTCCTCTCCACAGAGAAACACTAGAGCTCTGTCAGAGTGACCAGCAGGTTCTTGGTCACCTCTGACGAAGGTTCTTCTCCCGCGATCGCTCAGTTTGGCCGGGCGGCCAGCTCTAGTCCTTGTGGTTCCTAACTTCTTCCATTTATAGACGATAGACGCCACTGTGCTAAATGGGACCTTCAAGGCTGCACATTTTTTTCTGTGCCCTTCCCCAGGTCTTTGACTCGTTACAATCCTGTCTAGGAGGTGTACAACAATTCCTTGGACTTCATGGCTTGGTTTGTGCTCTGACATGCATTGATAACTGTGGGACCTTGTATAGACAGGTGTGTGCCTTTCCAAATCATGTCCAATCAACTTAATCAGGTTGTGGAAACATCTCAAGGATGATCAGTGGAAACGGGTTCCCCTGAGCTCAATTTTGAGTGTCATGGCAAAGGCTGTGAATACATATGTACATGTGCTTTTTTTAATAAATTTGCTAAGATTTCAAACACACTTCTTTCACATTGTGGCATTGTTTGTAGAATTTTGAAAATAATGAATTTAATCAATTTTGGAAGATTGGTGTAATTAACAATGTGGAAGAAGTGCTTTCTGGATGCACTGTATATATACAAACACACACATCAAAAGCACTTGCGTTACTCCTCCTTGTGTAGTTGATTTAGACCAGTGTTAGAGGAAATGCCTCTGTCCTCACATAAGATGACTGGTTAGCCACGCTTACATAAGATGACTGGTTAGCCACGCTTACATTTTCTGTCTTCTTCAGGTACACAAGCTGCAGGAGCTGCTGAAGCCCTTGATGTTGAGAAGACTGAAGGAGGATGTGGAGAAGAATCTGAAGCCCAGGGAGGAGACAATCATAGAGGTGTGTGTGTGTGTGTGTGTGTGTGTGTGTGTGTGTGTGTGTGTGTGTGTGTGTGTGTGTGCAGGTTTTTTAGACATGCCTACTGTGAAGTGATCTCAAAAATTGTCTCCCCTGATGAATGTGTCCTTGGAACACCTGATTCAGGTGGAGCTGACGGACGTCCAGAAGAAGTACTACCGTGCCATCCTAGAGAAGAACTGGGGCTTCCTCAAACATGGCAACTCTAGGAACCTTCCCAACCTGATTAACATCATCATGGAGCTACGCAAGTGCTGCAACCACCCCTTTCTCGTCAAAGGTACTCAACATCCCAACACAGCTTCGCGCCAAAACGTAGAGGTCAATGCAATGTTTTACGTGTTTATATTTTTACCCTTTGATTTACGCTTATCACACTTTACTTTAGCTTCCAAGGAATGGAAGTACCATAGAAATAAGCTGTTTGGCGTGGTCATTCGAGTGGTACACAACAAAATGGAAATTGGTGTTAGTTGTCACAGTGACAACACGCAAATCGGATTAATGCGGAAGTAGGCCACTAGATATCTGCAATGGAATGGTACATGTAAAAATGGCTGCCGCTCTGACCATTCTGCTACATTGATTTGAATTCGAATGGCATTTGTATCATTCCATTTCTATGGGAAATACATTAATGAATGTCAACTTCCAGATCTGCTGTATGCCTGTAACATCAGAGCTAATATCCACCCCTTCGATCCCAGGTGCAGAAGAGATGATAACTGCCCAGCTGTCGACTGTCTTCGACCCCCACTCCCCAGACTTCCCCCTCCAGACTCTGGTCCACTCGGCTGGTAAACTCGTCCTACTAGACAAGCTGCTGCCCAAGCTGAAAGCTGGGGGACACAAGGTGCTCATTTTCTCCCAGATGGTCAAGGTGCTTGGAATCCTGGAGGACTACGTCACTCGGAAAGGGTGAAATGCACAATGTGTTTTATTGATCCTTAGTAAAACATTAAATTGAAACAGTAAATATATCCATGAAACAAGACCGTGAATGAAGGGCTACATTTGCTTTTAATTCATGACCATTGACAATACGTTGGTCTTTTTTGTCCCTCAAAGGTACCTGTACGAACGTCTTGATGGACAAGTTGCCAGTGATCAGCGCCAGGCGGCTATCGACCGTTTTAGTAAACCTGACTCGCAGCAGTTCCTGTTTCTTATTTGCACACGTGCTGGAGGCCAGGGCATCAACTTAACAGCTGCCGACACCTGCATCATATACGACTCGGACTGGAACCCCCAGAACGACTTGCAGGTAATTAGGACTAAGCATCAGTAAGTTTCAGGTCGTCACTAGCTACAGCAGCCACACAGTCCTGAACTCTGCGTATTAAAAAAATGCTTTGTCATTTTATTTAATTTCAAAATATTTCTGATCTCAACCTTGTGACTATTTTTTGGGGGAATTGTATCTCGGACATGTTCAGTCAATCCGTGTGAGTCTTTCAAAATGCTACGCTCTCTCACTCAGGGAGAGCATGGTACAGATACAGTACAGTGAAAAGGGCTTGACAAGGCTATAAAGAACTGCCCTCTTACTGATGTGCTAGATAGACATTGTGTTGCTAAAACATAGTTGTGAAATGTTAGTCTGCCACTGTGTAAATCCTAGTATATTGAAGCCAAGTGGGTTGTGTTATAGGGACTAGACATTTGATTTGTGGATTAAACTAACTTCTCACATCTCACTCTCTGAAAAAATAAACATGAATCTCGTCTCCCCCTGCAGAATGTAACCTTGTGGCCATTTTACATTTCTTAGCAATCCAAATGACAGCCTGCTATGTCTCAAACTATATCTGAATGAATTATTTGGTATTTAAATGTAACTTTGCAAATGTCAAATAAATCTGAAAAAAATTGTCAGTCTTTTAATGGTTTATATTTTGACTTAAATTATGTTTGGAGACCTACTGACCCTTTCCTACTCTCTCAGGCCCAGGCTCGGTGCCACCGTATCGGGCAGACAAAGGCAGTGAAGACTTACCGGCTGGTGACCAGGAACTCCTGTGAGCAGTTGATGCTGGACAAAGCCGGTCTGAAGCTGGGTCTGGATCATGCTGTCCTGCAGAGCATGAGTGGTGACCAGGCCAAACGTGCCAGTGGGGTGAGCAATATGTCTGAGTTTTTACTAGGCATAATGAATTGCATTTGTTTGTCTGATTGATGTAAGTATTACATGTCTGTTACAACAGTTGTACTCAAAACTCCTGTGAGCTCCATCCATTCCATACATTAGATGGTTTCAGGTGTGCTTGCTCTGGAGTTTCTACAGCCTTTCTACATCTTACTATATGAATGTATTAAAATAACTATAACTGTGTTTGCAAAAAGTTATTAAAAGAAAGAGTACATTAATATAACACTAAAAATTTGACCATACCTTAAATTCTATCCAGAGTTTTTAATATTTTAAAAACATGCCCAAATGTCACGGCGATGCTGTGAGTAGAGGTCCTGATGGCTGAGGACTGGCAAAATTCAGGGATAATAACATCTTAATTGTTTTCTTTCAGCTTGAATAATAAATATGTTAACTAATATAATTTGGTCGGAAGTAATTATTTAGACAGTTCTTCATTATAGCCACTACTGTAGAACAAACATCGTTCAACAAACTAAGTTATAAAGTTTCTGCACTTGTAATAGCTAATCAATGTTATTCATTCTCGCATTGCTATTTAATACAGAACAGCAATGGCACCAATCAGTTTTCCTATGTACCGTAATACCTATTTAAATTCCTCAATGTGTTTTACGAAAGCAGTATTATATTGTGAACTACCGCTACAGCCATGGAGTATCTGACTGCTACCTGAGCATGTTTTCCCCCCTCAGATCAAGCAGTTCTCTAAGGTGGAGGTGGAGACTTTGCTGAAGAAAGGAGCGTACGCTGCAGTGATGGAGGACACCGGGGAGGAGCAACGCTTCTGTGGGGAAGACATCGATCAGATCCTGCAGAGCAGAGCTACCACCAGAAATATTGAGAGCCTGAGCCAGAAGGGATCCACCTTCTCTAAGGTGTGTGTAACACTCAGATGTTTTTTTTGGGGGGGTGTATTTTTCTAATTTAATTGACAGGACTGTAGGAGGCACACACGCTACAGTGACCGGTATCTGGGGAGACCGAAAGGAAGGGCTTTCAAATCTGTTTAGAAAGAAAAAACAAAAGTTTATTTGCAGAGATAGGGGGGAACCTGTTAGACAGCTAGACAGAAGCCACTCCTAAGTGGTAGACAGGATTGCAGACCACCTGGAGTTTGCCAAAAGGAACTCTGAGACATGACTAAAACCATTGTCTGGTCTGGTCAGACAAAAATCATCTAACTTTCAGGACTGAATTCCAAACAGTCTGAAAAACCTGTTTGCAGATTTCTTTTCAATTGCAGGTTTTCTTTACAGCATTGGGTGATGCTGTATTTGGGCCTACCATTGCAATTGTAACATACTGTAGGCTACAACAGTTAAAGATGCCTTCTATGATTTTAGAAGGTATTTACCGTAGAACTATTTAGGCCTCTAGGTTCTAAAGAAAGTGAATTTATTTGCCCTTGAGCTAAAATAGGTCCCCCCTCGGGACTTAGTTTATTTCTCTGAAGATCTCATGTTTAGACGTTGTGCTCAATCTGCAAACACATTAGGAGTCACTGTATATCTCAAGTTTGATTGACAGCTCTGTCAATGGGACATCCCCCAAGTTAGCAAACCATACGTCACAGATTTGATGGGAATTCCCCGAATGACGCACAATAAGGGAATGCCTACAATAGCCAAACACCTTCGGGTTTCAAGCTGCCTACGTTAAGTTGAGGATTCTACTTAGATTGTGCATATAGACAATATACTACACATCCGAACGAAAAGGGGGATTGCGGACTGTATTTTGTGGACTGTATCTTTTGCAGACTGTATCTTTAAGTGCTGCAATAAAAGTGCACTATGTATGATATTATTAAGGAGTTCACCAAAGAATTTTAATCTGTCAGATGTATGCTGCATGACATCCAGTATGGCTTTTGCGGCTGCAGAGGTGTCACTTTGTTAAGAAACCATCTAGACGATCATTGTAGATGGTTACAGTTTTGTGTTCCAGACTACTGAAATATTGTTCTGTTTTTTGATTACAAGATGTCCATCACTTAATCTGACAATGTTATAAGACTTGTTTAAATATTGTATACAATAACAGTTTGTCAGTCCAATTTGCGTTTCATTAATGATTTTAACCAGAGTCAGTCGTTCTGAAAGAAGTCAGGGACTCTCAGAGTCTAGGTAAGAGATGTTTGGTATGTTAAACAAAACCTGAAATTGTGGAAACTTCTTTCTGCAATACTCTTCTGTTCATTACAAGTATAGGAAAACAAACATGTAAAGTACTAGAGTATGAAATGTGTATGTGTTGAACTGATTATCTAAACTGTTAATCACTTAAATGATGACACATCGTTTTTCTCCCATCATTACAATGCAACGTCTGTCTCTCTCCCTATAGGCCAGTTTTGTGACGTCACAAAGTCGCTCCAATATTGAGATTGACGATCCCGAGTTCTGGGAAAAATGGGCAAAGAAAGCCAAAGTAGACCCGGAAACTCTGACTTTAAAGAAGATGGTAGCTATCGTTTTAAACCGATGTGATTCTTTCTCTTTGTGTGGCTCTCTAGGATATGGAAACATTACCTTTCTGTATCTGTCCACTATTATCTGTGGGTCATCTGCTTTGTTATCTCATTCTCCTTTCTTCTCATCTTCCTCCTTTCAGGACAGTCTGGTAATAAACCAGCCCAGAATGAGGAAACAGGGGAAGCTTTTCAACAATTATCTGTACGACAACACTTCTGATGACGACAGCTATAATGACCCAACCGTTACATACCGGTCTCCCAAAGTACCTAAGGTTGGAGGTTCTCTGAAGGACCCTCAGAAGATCCAGGGTCCCTTGGCAGACTTTAAATCTCATCACTACATCCAGGTGGAGAAGGCACTGCTTCGGTTTGGGTGAGTCTGTTAAAGTCCGCTTTAAGTAATTAGCCATATAAATCGGTCAGCACATTGCACATATTATAGCTTCACACAACTCCCCTTGATCAGAGTTTAGCATTTTCCTGTTTTTGTGTGTGAATTGGTTTTTTAATGTTCTTTGTGAACAACTGAAAGTCTTGTATATTTTTGTTTATGTGTTCGTTGGTGGGTACGTGTTTCTGCTGCACCCATAGTTTGAGTCTTCTGTTGTTTTTAGATAGTTATGCCTTGTGCCTGCACCTCTACTAACTTTATAACTGTAGTTCTATTCATTTAAACAAATTTAAATTATTAGTTTAAAATCCATTATGATTAAAACAAGGATGTAATGACTATCAGATATAAAAAATAAATTAAACTTAATTATTCAACTAAATGTATAGAATAATTAATTTGTTTATTAAGTAATCAATGAGCAAGAACAGAATGCAATAGTAATGGTAGTAACTGGAATTTTCTGAAGAGGGAACACGTATACCACATTGTCTGCATGTCCCTCTGTCTTATGATTTGTTTTGAAAATGTCTTGAGCCATCATTAAACTAGGGTTTATAATCATTAACTAGACTTGGATATTGTACACAGGAGACAACAGATTTGTGAGCAGTCAAATCAGCGCCCACGGGGGCCCTGTAGGGGGCAGCACCAGTCCACATCTTTTCACACGTCTTCAATTATGCTCGAACATGTACTAACTAGGGGGTCTCAAAACCTGGTCCTGGAGAGCTACCACCCTGTAGGTTTTCACTCAACCTCACATGATGTAGCCTCATTCTACTTAACAACCAGCTGATTATTAGAATCAGATGTACTAGATTAGGGTTGGAGTGAAAACGATCAGAGCCGTAGGGTTTGAGATGCCTGCTCTAGAGATTACTTCTAACCATTAAATCACCCAGTTTAGTTTAGCAGTTCAACACGCTGATCCTGACAGACATGTTGAAATTACAATGACCCCCCCCCCCGACTGGTGGTTATTCAAGGTGTTTAACCTGCAGTACCTCTCCTGTACAGTTGGGGGCGATGGACGGAGATACTGAGGCAGCTGTGGGATGTTGGTGTCTGTAATATGGGGCTGGCGGATGTTGAGAATGTGTGCCGGGCCGTCCTGTCTGTGTGTCTGCTTAACTTCCACGGAAAAGCCATGATAAAGGAAGCCCTGTGGATACTCATCACCCCCTTTAGGGACCAGGAGGCCTACTTCAAGCACAGAGGTATGACTGTCTTGTAGATATTTTGGATCTCACTGTCTTCATCTTAAAAGTCCTCTCTTGTTCTTCACAGGACTGACGTGTAAGTCGTCTCAGTTTGACAAGGAGTTTGATACCAGCAACGTGAACTGGCTGAAGAACTACAAACCAGAAGCTTATCTGAGCAAGTGGTTCTGCAATCAGCTCAAAGGGAAACGCTCCCTAACGTATGTAAATACAAGGGATTTGTCCTTGTATTACATTGTGTCTTAGTTACCGCATGAAATGCATTATACAAAAGGAGATTTATCTCTGTGCTTTTCTGTCCCTCTTTTATGTACCTCCAGAATGGTGCAACGTGTTCGTTATCTGCTGGTTTTGAAACAGGACGTGATTGGAGAGAATGCACAGACAATAATGGCTGGTGTCAACGCCAAGTAGGTATCCTCCATACAAACACTCACCTGTAGTTACACAAGGAGGTATCCTCCATACAAACACTCACCTGTAGCTACACAAGTAGGTATCCTCCATACAAACACAAACCTGTAGCTACACAAGTAGGTATCCTCCATACAAACACACACCTGTAGCTACACAAGTAGGTATCCTCCATACAAACACACACCTGTAGTTACACAAGTAGGTATCCTCCATACAAACACACACCTGTAGGTATCCTCCATACAAACACACACCTGTAGCTACACAAGTAGGTATCCCTCCATACAAACACACACCTGTAGATGTCCATTTTTGTGGCCTTAGTGCCCCGCACATAAAAATCATAATTCCTTAGGCTAAAGTGGCCGATGTGCCTCTGGGCTGAATGTAAAAAATTAAATTTTGACTCGCTGCCTGTTGCGGCACCCAGGGAATACACTAGTCACTGGCCAACAATTATTGTCCAACAATGAAGATATGATGGGTGGGCTGTGACCATAAATCATGTGACTGCCAAACATGGCATCCATCACACACACACACACACGCGCGCACAGTCTTGAAGTCTCAATAATAGCGTCATCAGTTGAGCCTTGCAATAGCAACTAAACATTGAAGTAAGCAAACAGTACATTAATAATATCAATCATTTTCTAGTCTCATGTAAATATGAGTCAGATATAGAATGCTTTGACAACCGTAACAGTCGTTGTCAATTTACTTAATAGTACAGTATGCTAGTTCAATTAGCCAAGGTTACTTGCCACCTGTATGGTTTGCCGATAGTTAGCTACGCTGTCTGGTTGCTGATTTTACACACAAACACATACGAGCCGCAAAGCTACAATATACAGCCATGACCCACAGACACAAGACATCTCTGACACTGCCTCTCTGTCCCCATTACCAGGTGATACGGTCAGGCTAACTCACACACAGGATATGTGCAGTCATATTCAGGTCATAGTTAAGCTCTGGCTTTGTTCATAAATTTATCAGTGAGACTGTCTATGTGTGAATAACAGGAGTTTAGCTTAGAATTGATTTGTTCAAGTAGGTTGAACCTAAAATGTACAGTTTACCATTTATGGAACATGTAATGTGAGTATCATTTTACAAAAAATAGAAATGAAAGAACATAAATGTATTGGCCTGTTTTCCTGCAAACCATCTACAGTCCTCCTGTCTTGTTCATCCTGTGTATTTTGGGTTCACTCTCCGTACAGCATGTCATAGGTTTAGACCTGTAACGTGTTGGAGGAGATGGAACAGGGATTATAAATGCAGTCTTACACTTTGCAAGACAGTTTACTTGGCAATTTAGCTTAATAGCCTTGGTGCCCTGGCAAATTGGGCACTTCCTTAAGGCTAAGTGGCTTTGCCCTTAAAATCAAGAAATTCGGGTGCCTGCTAACACACACCTGAACACACAATTCCACACATCTGAAGGCACATAACATGCTATTATTTGGGTTCTCCACATCCAAGTCTTCCAGAGAGGAACAATCATCTGTGTCTAAAAACCCTGTGGTCATTGGTCTTGTTACAGGCAGGTGTCCATCCCCATGCCTCACGTCACCACCAGCATTGGAGCAGAATGTTCAGTACCGGAGTGGTGGGACAAGGAAGCGGATAAATGCCTGCTCATCGGGGCCTTCAAACATGGTATAGGGCAAACACATGGATATTAAGAATATTAGGGCTGTCAAAGATAATGCATGAGGTTCATTTAAAAAACTAAAGCTCTGAAAAAAGAGCAACATATCGGATCCATTTTTGTTGTGAATCTTGATTCCACTTTATTTACCCACCACTTGTCAGTGAATCCTGCCTCGATGCAAGCTAGTGCACGTTATGTGCTGTTCCGAGTTATATCTTCAAGATTTTGAGATTTGTTTGAAATAACAGATGGCAAACGAGAAATCCAGTGGTGCGTTGCGTGCACAATTGTGTTGTTGCATGTGATGGAGAGAGCATCAGTTAATCTATATGAATTTTATTTTTTATTTTAACTTTATTCAACCAAGTGTGCCAATGGAGAATAGATTTGCAACGGTGACCTGGCCAAGATAAAGTTCAAAGATGCAAGACAAAATGAAGTTACATGAAGTACACACAAAATAAGTATACGATAGGAAGTATATGTAGAGTTACTGCAAATTTGGTCTAAATTAAGGTAGTTCAGTAGGAATGTGAAGTGTAATGGCAATATTGGAATAGGTAACAATTGAGTGTAACTGTACAAATGATATTTTGCAAATAATGTACAAGGAAAAACTGACTATGCAGATGAGTACAGTATGTGCAAAATAGGCCATGGGGCGTGACTAATGCACTGGAGCATAGAGACAGTGTTCGAACGAGGGAAGAGTCAGCATGTAGTGGTTGGACAGTAGAATAAATAAGACTTCTACCATGGAAAGTTAGTCTTATTTTTTGTAGCTAAGCAATTTGTTTTATTTCATATTTTGTTGTGGAACCGTGACTGTAGAGACATTACTCTAAATTCACAGTTACATTAGCAGTATTAACAAACAACTTCCGTAATGTGTAAATATAACAGCTCTCCCTGAGTATTGTTTATAGATAAACCTCTTTAGCTACCTTGCGTAACTTGTGCATTTGTCTGTTACTCAAGTAGCCTACATTGTGCATTTGTCTGTTACTCAAGTAGCCTACATTGTGCATTTGTCTGTTACTCAAGTAGCCTACATTGTGCATTTGGAGCCCAGTCATTTTATTTGTGAATCATTTAGTTTTTAGTGTTTTAGCAGTGATGTCTCCAGGTGCAACTTAGGTGTGCAAAGTGCCTTGCTCAAGGAAACAATATTTGGACCTCTTTGGTATTACCCGGCACCCTTTCAATTATACATCTTACTCCCTAACTAATAAAGACGGAAGTCTTTCAAAGACAGAAACACTTGAATCACATTATATTAAACATGATAAATGATAAGGCTTCAGTTTCTTTAAAGGTTGGATCAAATGTACGACCAGCTTATGCCATCAGAAACCAGCGGTCTTCTATTTAGGTTGACATGGGCTAAAGAAACTCTTGACAGCTATTGTGGTTATTTGAGGTTCAACATTTAGAAGCCGTAACACCTGGTTTAATGGATCGACTTGGAAATAAGAGAGCTTCTGCACTTTGACTATGCTTGAAAAGAAATTAACTTTCTTTTTAACACAATGCACTGCTTTTAAACTTATTTTTTTAATTTAGGGCAACATTTTGAACATATTCTAAATTTGCGATCAACTACAGAAGATCATGTTATTTAATCGCAATTATTTGACAGCACTAATAAATATGCTTGCATTCATATGCATGCATTCATTCCCACACATACACAATAATATATTAATTGGGTGGACAAAATAACGGGAATGGACGAAATCGTAACTGAGGCTTGGTAAAGTTTGTTTTTCCTTTTCTGTCAGGTTGTGAGGAGTTCATGTTGATGAGGGCAGACCCCTGTCTGTGTTTTCTAGAAAGGATGACCCCCCCGCCTAGGTGACTTCCTCTTTACAAAAGGAAATGTATCATATCATGTACATTTTTACCTAATTATTATATATTTCAATATAGACAAACTCTTTGCAGCCTAAACACATTGTTTTGATATGAAAGTCATTACCTTTTGTAAATGTTGTTCTAGGACACAGAAGAAGATTGGGTCTGTGAAACCTAAAGTGAAACATGTTGGTAACCAAGCCGAAATACCTGTGAGGAAAAGGTAACTAGTAACAAAATAGAATCCAGTAACGTGTGTATAAAAAAGGTTCTAATATACCCACCAAGCTTGTAACCATATCCTGCTGCCCACATTTGCAAAATTAGTGTAATCACTGAAGTAGTAAGTGTGCCTTAAGTATTGACACAGTAAATAAAATAATGCTATATTTGCTTTACACTCGAGGCATATGAAAATATGATTCAGAGGTTAATGAGGCAAGCGCACAGACGGTCACCTCTTATTACTGTCTGTTTCTACCCATATATTATTATTTATGAACTGTGAATAACAGCACTTTCAGAATTCTATGCCTCGATTTTATGCAAGCATTAAGAAATTGCAATATTTAATGCTGCTTTAACAGACAGTAATTTAATTAAGGGGAACTGCCTGTGCATAATAGCAGTACCTGAATGACACAGGATGCTCAAGGAACTCATCTAGATCGATTCAGTCTATCACACTCTCTTTTCTCCTTTGCATTTTGTTCCTTCATCGTTCCCAGGATTCTCCCAGCCTGGATGCTTGTACAAAGTGATGAGCTTATTAAGAAGGCCACTACTAAGCTTGCAGTGTTAAATGGTGTTGAGGAGAAGGAATGTGTCAGTGATTGGCCATCATTCAGAGCACTGAGTCTGCGGCTGCACCAGTTGATCATTGGATGTCGAAAGATGTCCAGTGTGAAACAAACCAAGATTAAAACACCTATCAGTGCCAGGTTGAAAAGATCTACAAACATAATACCTGCTGAGATGTCAATGGTAAGCATAACTCCAAGCAAGACATTGATGCCAGTTAAGAGAATACTAAACAAGCGTCAGACCCCTAGCAAGCGTCAGACCCCTAGCAAGCGTCAGACCCCTAGCAAGCGTCAGACCCCTAGCAAGCGTCAGACCCCTAGCAAGCGTCAGACCCCTAGCAAGCGCCAGACGCCTAGCAAGCGCCAGACGCCTAGCAAGCGCCAGACGCCTAGCAAGCGCCAGACGCCTAGCAAGCGCCAGACCCCTAGCAAGTGCCAGACCCCAACCAAAGACCAAACCCCTGGCAAGAGAAAAGTAAATATCAACAACAGAACCCCAAGCATGACATTGACTCCTTCCAGGAGAAAAGCTCAACCGAAGTGCATGCCAATAACTGAGAACCAAATTCCTACCAGGAGAACACTGAAAGTGTATGGCAAGAAACAAACTAGAAGCATGAACGCAACGCCAAACAAGAGTGTGCATTTTAACAAAGAGGCAAAGAGTTCTGATGAAGGTCGCAATGACAGAACAACTACGGAGATGGAAACATCACACAAACATGAGGACAACCTGCCTACAGAGACAGATGAACCAGAAGAGAATGAAACATTTCTCGAAAGTAAAGACGAAATGTCTTTAGAAGCTGAAACATCTGTTGTTAGAGACATACCTTTAGAGGGGGAGGAGGATGCGCCCTTGGCGGGGGAGGAGGATGCGCCCTTGGCGGGGGAGGAGGATGCGCCCTTGGCGGGGGAGGAGGATGCGCCCTTGGCGCGGGAGGAGGATGCGCCCTTGGCGGGGGAGGAGGATGCGTCCTCACAGAAGGAGGAATGGCCTTCAAGAAATTAACATCAAAGACTGAAAGATCTACAGTGAGAAGATGGCAAGTTTTATTTTACAAATTTGAAATGTCTTCCACTGAAAATGAAAGACTAGGCCAAACTGATTGTCACATCTATTAAGAAAGGCCTGCAGAGAGTAACACACACCTGGAGAACCTAACAATGCTACTGTGAATCACCAAAACATATCTAGTCTACAGACTGACTCCTTGTGCCTTAACATGCAGCATCAAATATTGCCTTTTTTGTGTCTTCTCTTTGAAACACACTGTTATTTTTGGTTACATGCTTGAACAAACAGTATTTCATTAAAGTTTCATACTTTTAAATATATGTTGTTAGGTCACGTGCATACTGCTGAGAAGTACTGTATTATCATTGATGATAAAAAGTGTAGTGTCCAATAATGAAAGCTACTTTATATACCACTGTAAACTACTTTTATATAACCACTACAGTGTCACTGTTTACTACTTTGACAGGGTGTTTGTTTGAAAGCCCATTTAAGGAACCATTTATCTTGAATGTGAATGTATACACTGTATAAACCAACCTATTCAGAAAGGTTTTACTTCTCACTAAAATATTTCCAGAGTATTCCGCAGAGTACAAAGTAACAAGACATTATGCAACATAAAGCCATGAGCAAGTTTAAAGTCCAATTTCTAGTTGTATTTGTCACGTACAGAACACTGCAGGTGTTATTTTATGTAAAGTCAAAATGTGCCCCAGTTCCAACAAAACAGTAAAAAATGATGGATGCAGTGGTTCTAATTAGAGAAGAGCCCTATTACAGTGGTTCTAATTAGAGAAGAGCCCTATTACAGTGGTTCTAATTAGAGAAGAGCCCTATTACAGTGGTTCTAATTAGAGAAGAGCCCTATTACAGTGGTTCTAATTAGAGAAGAGCCCTATTACAGTCCAATGTCCTCTGTTTTACTGCCCATTTAAACACAACCTAGTACATGTAGTATACAACACACAGAATGGAATAGTTGCATTTATAAGCAGGTCTCTGACAAACTGTGTGGGTGTCCATTCCCTTGTTATGCTTTCTGGAAACTAATATTTTGAAAGATGTTGTATAGCATTTTTGGGTTCCTGCCTTTCAGATCTGGAAATAACCTCATTCTCTTCCAGACTTTCACAGTACTGTATTACTGATGTTAGAAGGGACGTTAGATCAGACATCTGTATTTTAAGGCATCTTGTGTTCGTCCTATGTAGCATTATGTCTGACAGATTGTGACCTCTCATCACCAAATGCCTAAATGCTTTGAACAAGTAAGTTTGCCAAAAGGGTTTCATTAAGGCCAACTAAATGTTTTGTTTTTTTGTTGTTTTTTATAACTAATGTCTCATCTGATTTACAAGCATATTGTCTGAGCTAACTGGTGGTTCTATATTAAACATGGGCTTGTTGAATGAACCATTGAGCTGTCGAACGAAACATGTTGCTGTTTTAGCAAAACAGTCCTGCTGAAAAATGTTAGTTGGCCTATGTGTATTTTAACACTGTTGCCAATGCATGTGCCTTGAGTGCAATAACTCTCTTATATCTTGCTGAAACATACATTTTATTTTACAGGAAATAAAAACATTATTAACTAGTGTGTTCAATTTCTGTTGATGCTTGTTAATTAACACTTTATATTATTCAGAATCTGGTCACAACTGACTTACGGCCTCACAAGACTAGGGTTAAACTCCACTAGGGTGGCACAATTTTTTTCTATGTATGTTTTGTTTGTCAGAATTTATTTGTGAGACAAATTAGCAGTCTTAAATGCTCCATATTTTTTAAAATACTTTTGATGTAGTTTTAGAAATCTAAGAGTGGGCAGTGCTGTTTGAACCCCATTTATACATACCACAGGCCTGATTTGAATCATACTTTACCAGTACCACATCACACCTCATTGATTGGACAGGATCAATACACTAGCGTTTACATTTGTATGTTAACCAATGAATTTCATGTGTTCTAATAGAAATGTATACTTTCATTCACCAAGGTGGTATTACATTGATAACAAATTATCATCAAAACATGATTAATTACAGACGAGCCAAAAGACTTATTCATTAGGACAGAAATAATTACTGCAGAAAAAGTGCCTTTGTCAACGTATTTTAATAATTATAAATCAGTAATTTACAACAATGATACTCTAGATTTTTGCAACATTTTTTATTTATATTTTAATTGAATGCCATCTTGGTGAACGAAGAAATGAATTTCAATCAAAAAGCATTCACATTTCTTGGTGAACGCAAACGTTTTACTGCTAGTGTAAACGGCTGTGTTCAAAATAATAACAGTCCAACATCACCAACCAGATCAGTTACTTTTTTGGTAGAAATCATATTTTGACATGCCAAATAATTTACTAGTAGGTGCAGTAGAGTAATAGAAAACTAACAGTCCCTACAGTCATGACATACGTGCTGCTGATGCTGTGTTATTGAATCATTAATTGAAAGGTGCCTGTTCAAAATAATGGCAGTGTGGAGTTCAAGCAGTGAGGTCATTCCTTCTGTGAAATAACAACTCATTCAAGGACGAAGGCAGCAAATGTTGTACATGCTGGTTATTGTGCAATTCATTCTGAAAATACAGACATTGTTCAGAAGAACAACATACGCTGATTCAAAAGTAGATTGGAGAGGGGAAAACATACAAAGAAGTGCAGGAAAGATCAAAATCTAAAGTTAACTGTGAGTACTGTAACAATTTGAAAATGCCTATGTGAAGCTGGCAAGAAGCTGCCGCAAAGTCTGCTGAAGAGGTTACAATTTGCCAAAAAACACATTGACTGGCCTAAAGAGTAATTGTGCAACATTTTGTGGACTGATGAAAGCAAGATTTTTCTCATTGGGCCTAGACAGTGTGTCAGACGACCCCCAAACACTGAATTCAAGCCACGATCAGAGAGTGAAGCATGGTGGTGCAAGCATCATGACATGGGGATGTTTATCATACTATGGTGTCGGGCCTATTTATCACATCATGACATGGGGATGTTTATCATACTATGGTGTCGGGCCTATTTATCACATACCAGGGATCATGGCTCAGTTTCAATACACCAAAATACTTCAAGAGGACATGTTCCCTTATGCTGAAGAGAAAATGCCCTTGAAATGGGTGTTCCAACAAGACAACGACCCAAAACACGCAAGCAGCATTTTCGTTCCAGACCAACAGAGTAAAGTTATGGAGTGGCCATTCCAAACCCTGGACATAAATCCAATAGAAAACTTGTGGGGTGTCATTAAAAATGCATTTTCTGAGGCAAAACCAAGAAATGCAGAAGAACAGTGGAATGTAGTCTAATCGTCTTGGGCTGGAATACTTGTTCACAGGTGCCAGAAGTTGGTCGACTCTCTTCCAACAGATGAAGCAGTTCTTAGAAACCATGGTTATACAACTAAATATTAGTTCAGTGATTCACAGGATGGCTAAATCTTCAGGCATTTTTCAGTTTATACAGTAAATGTTTTGAGTTTGTAAAGGTGAATGCAGACACTGGTATTTTTATAAATTGTAATCAATGTTGTTAATAACATTTGCTTTCAAACCTAAAATTGTGTAACTGAGGTGTGATTGTTAATCACTTCTAAATGATGCATTTAGCAACAACACAATACATTTTGTGTCATAATCCTATTAAATCCTTGTTGCAAAATCTAGTTGCAAGATCTTTGTTGTTCCACCATTAATTTCTTCCATTAAGGATTATTAGATCAAGTTAAAATAAGGTCTGTTTATTTTTTCAATCTACAAATTGTTTTACTAAATATAACTGATGATATTGATAACATTTACCTAAAAATAAATTACTTCAAAAATATATTTACACTTCTCCAAATGCAAATATCAATAGTCAATGATTCGATTTCCACATTAGAGGATACCTTTTCACTGCAAAAACACCTGGAAAATATGAACATCTACATTGATGTTGTTCATTAATTATATTTAAGATGATCTATCTGAATTAAAACCTGTTGTTAACTTCAAACTCACCAAGTTAAAAGCACTGGGTGTGACAAGTAAATCACTGGGTTTGACACAACACCACCTCCTCACTGACTCTGAATATACACTGGTGCGCCCCAGGGGTGTATCCTCAACCCTCTACTGTATTCCCTGCTCACCCATGATGGTAATTCTGCATGACACCACCTTTCTCAGACTGCTAACCCACAATGTATCAGCCTACAGGGAGGAGTTAAGCCAATCTGCATCATTGTGCCATGGTAACAACCTCTCCCTCAACATCAGCTAAGTAAAGGAAAGGATTGTTGACTTTAGAACACAGAGGAACAACACACCACCATTCACATCAGTTTTCAGTTCTTCTGCCTTTACGTACGACTTTACAATCATTACCAATCAAGCTACTGTTGTCAAGAAGATGCTACAGGCTACACCAACCTTACTACACTGCTCAAAAAAATTAAGGGAACACTTAAACTACACAATGTAACTCCAAGTCAATCAAACTTCTGTGAAAACACACTGTCCACTCAGGAAGCAACACTGCTTATTTCACATATTGTTGTGTAAATGGAACAGACAACAGGTGGAGATTACAGGCAATTAGCAAGACACCCCCAACAAAGGAGTGATTCTGCAGGTGGTGACCACTGACCAATTCTCAGTTCCTATGCTACCTGGCTGATGTTTTGGTCACTTTTGAATGCTGGCGGTGCTTTCACTCTAGTGGTAGCATGAGACAGAGTCTACAACCCACACAAGTGGCTCTAGTAGTGCAGCTCATCCAGGATGGGCACATCAATGCGAGCTGTGGCAAGAAGGTTTGCTGTGTCTGTCAGCATAGTGTCCAGAGCATGGAGGCCCTACCAGGAGACAGGCCAGTACATCAGGAGGCGTGGAGGAGGCCGTAGGAGGGCAACAACCCAGCAGCAGGACCGCTACCTCCGCCTTTGTGCAAGGAGGAGCAGAAGGAGCACTGCCAGAGCCCTACAAAATGACCTCCAGCAGGCCACAAATGTGCATGTGTCCACTCAAACGGTCAGAAACAGACTCCGTGAGGGTGGTATGAGGGCCTGACGTCCATAGGTTGGGGTTGTGCTTACAGCCCAACACCGTGCAGGACGTTTGACATTTGCCAGAGAACACCAAGATTGGCAAATTTGCCACTGGCGCCCTGTGCTCTTCACAGATGAAAGTAGGTTCATGCTGAGCACATGTGACAGCCGTGACAGAGGCTGGAGACACCGTGGAGAACGTTCTGCTGCCTGCAACATCCTCCAGCTTGACCGGTTTGGTGGTGGGTCAATAATGGTGTGGGGTGGCATTTTTTTGGGGGGGCCGCACAGCCCTCCATGTGCTCCCCAGAGGTTAACTGACTGCCATTAGGTACCGAGATGAGATCCTCAGACCCTTTGTGAGACCCATATGCTGGTGCAGTTGGCCCTGGATTCCTGCTAATGCAAGACAATGCTGGACCTCATGTGGCTGGAGAGTGTCAGCAGTTCCTGCAAGAGGAAGGCATTGATGCTATGGACTGGCCGCCCATTCCCCAGACCTGAATCCCGATTGAGCACATCTGGGACATCGTGTCTCACTCCATCCACCAATGCCATGTTGCACCACAGACTATCCAGGAGTTGGAGGATGCTTTAGTCCAGGTCTGAGAGGAAATCCCTCAGGAGACCATCCGCCACCTCATCAGGAGCATGCCCAGGCGTTGTAGAGAGGTCATACGGGCACGTGGAGGCCACACACACTCCTGAGCCTCATTTTGACTTGTTTTAAGGACATTACATTTGGATCAGCCTGTAGTGTGGTTTTCCACTTTGATTTTGAGTGTGACTCCATATCCAGACCTCCATGGATTGATAAATTTGATTTCCATTGATCATTTTGTTTTTTTAATATATTTATTTACAAGAAAAATAATTTTACCACAAAGGAAATACAAAGGTACTTTCTTTTTTTCCCCCCCATTTTCTCCCCCCAACCCTCCTTACAGCCCACCTGGGCTTCCCTCCCCAAACCACCCTAATGTATGCCCATCCCACCCTCCAAACCCACATTGAACACCAAAACAAAAGACGAAAATATTTCATATGATTTGTTCATTCATTCAGATCTAGGACAAGTTATCTTAGTGTTCCCTTTATTTTTTTGAGCAGTGTATTAAATTTCTCTTTTCTACCCCTAGTAGCCCCAGCTAAGGCCTTGTTCCACCTTTCTACTCCTAGTATATAGCCCCAGATAAGGCCTTGTTCCACCTTTCTACCCCTAGTATATAGCCCCAGATAAGGCCTTGTTTCACCTTTCTACCCCTAGTATATAGACCTAGCTAATCACATTTCTACCCCTAGTATATGGCCCCAGATAAGGCCTTGTTTCACCTTTCTACCCCTAGTATATAGTCCCAGATATAAGGCCTTCATGTTGAGATTGCGATTAAGGGGAAATCAAGGTGGAATCTTAAAGACAAGTTACCCCACTGCATTATCAGATGGGCTCATTCTAATCTCGACTCGTTTGGGGCCATGTGGTATTGTCTGTAAACTCCTCAAGCTAATGCATAATAAAACCTTCCTTATACTACTAACACATGGATCTGCCTAGAGCTACAGCCCATATTCCTGTTCTGAAGCTGTTCAACTTCAAGGGGAAATACAGGCATAGATGTATTGAATATGGAGAGATTAGTTAACACAAGGATTAAACACAATTGTACATTTTCAGATTCCATCAAAACTTACATTTAAGTCAACTTTAAACATTGGACAAATACTAGCAATATTCCAAAATCTAGAATTATCTTCATTACAGATTTTGGTAAAGCCAGTTTATTTTTAAATGCATAAATTATTTAATAAAACTTTAATTAGACTGATGAAATTAGTGTAAAACAGGACTTAATGTATAAATAATAATTACTTGTGTGGAATCACTAAAGAAGGGTTCAAGGGGTACAAATAAGACTGCAGTTTATCATCATACTTATTTATTATGGGCATTTAGAGGTTTTTGATAAAGTCAAAGTAAATGATCTCATACAGGGGTTAAAGTTTCAATGCATGCAGAAGTTTTTTCTTCAGTCCTCAAGTGTTACCCTTGAGTGGTGTCTGTTATAATATACTGGGGGATATGATAAATATCCCACAGTATATTAGAGATCAAAGCACTAAGAATGTCAAACTTTAACCAGCATTGAAAAGGTTAACTTTGAGAGAAAAATACAAAATAGATTGGATTCTGATACAATGTGGAGGAAAACTTCAGTCCATATACAGGACAATTAACCTGCTGTATTTACTGGTTATATCAGAATTAACAAATGTATTATTTGACACAATAATATAAGTAGAATTACTTTTCAGTCAAGTGAAAAAATATATATATTTTGCTCCAATGGAAAATAAGTACCTATTGATACAAATAGCACTAATATGGAGTTTTCACCCTTTCACATAAAACTGCAATGATACTGACATTCTATTGGTTTCCCAGCAGGCTACTAAAATAAATAAATAAATAAAGCATATTAAAAGCATTTTCTTTGGATTAAAAATGGATCCCTATTTGAAAAGTGCTTCCTAACTGAAGCAACAGAGCTTTGGTTATGATTTTATATACAGTTGTATGCAAAAGTTTAGGCACCCAACAATTTCCATGATTTTCATTTATAAAGAATTGGGTGTTTGGATCAGCAATTTCATTTTGATCTATCAAATAATTGAAGGACACAGTAACACTTCAGTAGTGAAATGAGGTTTATTGGATGGACAGAAAATGTGCAATATGCTTCAAAATGAAATCAGACAGGTGCATACATTTGGGCACCCCAACAGAAATATGACATTAATATTTAGTTGAGCCTCCTCAAGTTAAACATAATAAGCAGAAATAACAGTCTCTAGACACTTCCTATTGCCTGTAATGAGTGTCTGGGCCATTCCTCCTTGCAAAACATCTCTAGTTCAGTTAGGTTTGACGGTTGCCGAGCATGGACAGCACGTTTCCAATCACCCCACAGATTTTCAATTATATTCAGGTCTGGGGACTGGGATGGCCATTCCAGAACATTTAACTTGTTCTTCTGCATAAATGCCAGAGTAGGTTTTGAACAGTGTTTTGGGTTGTTGTCTTGTTGAAATATCCAGCCTCGGTGTAACTTCAACTTTGTGCCTGATTCGTCTACATTATTCTCAAGTATCTGCTGATATTGAGTGGAATCTATGCAACCCTCAACTTTAACAAAATTCCCAGTACCGGCACAGGCCACACAGCCCCACAGCATGATGGAACCTCCACCAAATTTTACTGTGGGTAGCAAGTGTTTGTCTTGGAACGCTGTGTTCTTTTGCCACCATGCATAACACCACTTGTTATGACCAAATAACTCCATCTTTGTTTCATCAACCCACACCACCCTCTTCCAAAATAAAGCTGGCTTGTCCAAATGGGCGTTTGTATTAGGGCTGCACGATATTGGGAAAAAATTACATTGCAATATTCTTTTCCCAACGATATATATTGCTATATTGCCATCAATGTAGGCGAGAGTCAATAATTACTATTTCATGATATTAATAATTTCACTAATAAACAAACTTCATTACAAGTGACAAAAAGGTCACTTAATATTGTATTCCAAAATTAGAACAGATCTCTGTAAACAGAAAAGCAATACACATTTTTTTATAAAACAGCAGCTTTACACCAACCCCCTGATTGGTTTATAAAATATAACTGAAAATAAATATATTTTTTATTATAGAACTTATATGCATTTTGGTTTACAATCTTTTGTTGTTAAGTCAACTTTTCTTAGCCAAAGTAAAACAGTGTTGGTCATCATCATAATCATGGTTAAGCAAATGCGATGGTGTGTAATGGCAACATATCTTTAGCGATATGAAACGTTATTGCGTTTGTTATTTCTTTCCGTCATTGAGAGCCTTTCTGGTAAGGCGTCGCACTAGCAAAGGCATCGCAAATAGTGTTTTGTTTTGATTGACATCCAGATTTGATTTTGTATTCGTCGTAAAGAGCTTTGTGGTGCCGTTTTAAGTGACGGCACCACAGACAAATGGGTGGTTTTTCCTTGTTTTATCACTTTATAACACTCCAGACAAAGTACCTGTTTTTGGTCAACATCCTACTTTTTCTAGCTGAAATAGTCCCAAAGATTTTGACTTTATTTTTGGTATAAAACCATCTTTTTTTTGCTGCATAATGCATATCCTCTTCGTCGCTCATCTTTCGCTAGTACAGGACTGCCTGTGACAGAGAATGTTGGCTGTAAGCAGCGGCAAAACGAACCAATCACAGAAAACCAATCATTGTGCAGGCACGTGGAGCATGCATGTCACCCCAGCAACAAACCATACAACAAACTTGTGTAAACTGTGTGTTACCCATGGTGCTACCTATACTGTCATTGGGTGCTACCCTTCTTCACATCACATGTTCCGGCGATGTGACAATCACACATGCGCACAACGCAATGTTGATGCTAAAAAACAACATAGTTCAGCCCTAGGTTGTATACACATCACTCTCCTGTATAGCTTCTCCTTGTGCATAGTGCGCTGAATTGTTGAACGATGCAGTGACACCATCTGCAGCAATATGATGTTGTACGTCTTTGGAGGTGGTGTGTGAACTGTTTTTGACCGTTCTCACCATCCTTCGCCTTTGCCTCTTCGATATTTTACTTGGCTTGCCACTTGTGGCCTTAACAAGAACTGTGCCTGTGGTCTTTCATTTCCTCACTGTGTTCCTAACAGTGGACACTGACAGCTTAAATCTCTGTGATAGCTTATTGTAGCCTTCCCCTAGCCATAATGTTGGACAATCTTTGTTTTCAGCTCATTTGAGAGTTGTTTTGAGGCCCCAATGTTGCCACTATTCAGAGGAGAGTCAAAGAGAACAACAAATTGCAAATTGCCACCTTAAATATTATTTCTAATGATTGGATGCACCTGTCTACAAAGTTCAAGGCTTAATGAGCTCACCAAACCATTTGTGTGTTCCAATTAATCAGTGTAAGATAGTTACAGGTATTCAAATCAATGAAATGACAAGCATGCCCAAATTTTTGCACCTGTCTAATTTAATTTTGATGCATATTGCACATTTTCTGTTAATCCAACGAACCTCATTCCACTACCGTAATATTACTGTGTTGTTCAGTTACTTGAAAGATCGAAAGATCTGATCCAAACACCCAATTATTTATAAATGAAAATCTTGAAAATTATCAGGGGTGCCTAAACTTTTGCATACGACTGTATATATGCCTAAAACATGGTGATATATTGTTTTACTGTGTTGAAAAGCTTGCTCACTCATCAGGCTGCTCTCTGACAAGGAGAGCAGGGTAGAGTGAAATTTGTGAAAAAAATATTATTTGTGTAAAAGCAAATGTTATTTTCCAAGAAACATAAAACTGGGGTAGCACAACTGCTTTGGGTGCACACAAAATTGTACAGTTGTGGTCAAACGTTCTGAGAATGTCACAAGTATTTGACTCCACAAAGTTTGCTGCTTCACTGTTCTTAGGTCTTTTTGTCAGTAGTTACTATGGTATAGTGAATTGTAAGTACAAGCATTCCATAACTGTCAAAGGCTTTATTGACAATTACATTAAGTTTATGCAAAGAGTCAATATTTGCAGTGTTGATTCTTCTATTTCAAGACCTCTGCAATCCACCCTGGCATGCTGTTAATGAACTTCTGGGCCACATCCTTACTGATGGCAGCTCATTCTTGCATGATCAATGCTTGGAGTTTGTCAGAATTTGTGGGGTTTGTTTGTCAACGCGCCCCTTGAGGAATTTGTAGATGTTTTGTTTCCCAAGCCACTCAGTTATCACTTTTGCCTCATGGCAAGGTGCTCCATCATGCTGGAAAAGGCATTGGTCGTCACCAAACTGTTCTTCGATGGTTGGGAGAAGTTTCTCTCTGAGGATGTGTTGGTACCATTTTTTATTCATGGCTGTGTTCTTAGGCCAAATTGTGAGTGAGCCCACTCCCTTGGCTGAGAAGCAACCCCAGACATGAATGGTCTCAGGATGCTTTACTGTTGGCATGACACAAGACCAATGGTAGCGCTCACCTTGTCTTCTCCGGACAAGGTGTGTTTCGGATGGCCCAAACAATCAGAAAGGGGATTCGTCAGAGATAATGACTTTATCCCAGTCCTCAGCAGTCCAATCCCTGTACCTTTTGCAGAATATCAATCTGTCCCTGATGTTTTTCTTGGAGAGAAGTGTCTTCCTTTCTGCTTTCTTGACACCAGGCCTTCCTCCAAAAGTCTTTGCCTCACTGTGCGTGCAGATGCACTCATACCTGCCTGCTGCCATTCCTGAGCTAGCTCTGCAGTGAGGGTGCCCTGATCCTACAGCTGAATCATCTTTAGGAGACGGTCTTAGTGCTTGCTGGACTTTCTCGGGTGCCCTGACACCTTCTTCACAACAATTGAATGGATGGAGACCCCTGTAACTCAATAGGCATGAAAAATTGTTCTCCAGCCATGTCCTTGCCAACACTAATGAGACAATCACTGACATGATAGCAGCTGGTCCTTTTGTGGCAGTGCTGAAATGCAGTGGAATTGGGGTTTTTGCAATTCATCTGATCACTCTTCATGACATTCTGGAGTACATGCAAATTGCCATCATCAACACTGCGGTTGCAGACTTTGTGAAAATTAGTATTTGAGAAATTCTCAAAACTTTTGACCACAACTGTACAGTTGAAGTCAAAGTTTACATACACAGGGTTGACAACTTTGGGACTTGCATGAGACCCTGTACAATTTCGGTGTGTGCGTGCGCAGAGAACATTTTTGGTAAACCTAACCCTATTTTAATAAATGTCATTCCTTGTTTACTTAATAAAAACACAGATTTATGCAAAAAAATAGCTAAATGTATAACGTTTGTTCCCTGTTCATGTTTTGTGTAATCCATTCCAGATTTTTGTTATAGCCTTGAAATGTCCTTCCTGTATTTTGTTTTGTTCCCGCTCTTTTTTGTCACATGTGTTTAGTTAGCCAATCCTCAGTTCATGATCTTCACAGCTGCACCTCGTTAGTTATCAGTACCCTATTTAAGTTCTCCTCTGTTCAAGGTTCTGTGCTGGTCATTGTTTTGGTTATGGTGTTTGCTCCTCTCAGTCCTAGTCCTCCTGCTTCCAAGTTCTGTGAGTAAGTTTGTTTTTCCCTGACAGCTTATTATGTTTAGTTTAATGAACCTTGGTTACTAGAAGAGTTTATTTCAGTTAGGTATTATTCAGTTTCAGTGTTGGGTATAGTTACTTTTAGGAGTACTTTTTAGTTACTTGATGAGTTCACAAGTTTTGGGAAGTGCCAATTTGAGACAAAATGATCAGGTAAATGGAGTTCATATCTTACTGGTGACCATGATTGATATGTTCTTCACTCTTTCTATTTGTTTTATAGGTCACTGTAAAGAAATTAACTCCATTTACCTGATAATTTTGTCTTAATTAGGGACTTCCCAAAACTTGTGAACTCATCAAGTAACTAAAAAGTACTCCTAAAAGTAACTATACCCAACACTGTTCAGTTTTCAGTATTGTTTTCTATGCAATTATAAGTTAGGCGTTTTTCCTATGACATGCTTCAGTCTCCTACGGGATGGTTTTGTTTAAATAAACTTCATTTAATTTTTGTAATCTTGATACCTGCCTGAGCCTTATTTGAAACTGTGACAGAACGACCAGCCATTACACAGCAACTTCTGTTCCCATAAGACGGGCAACAGAGGCAAAGCTGCTGACCTCCTTGTTGGAGGAGTTAGGTTCAGAGGAAGAGGTATGGAACAGGAGGATACTGGAGGGAAAACTGGGGTCCGTCCAATTCCGTCGATTAGACCAGGAAGAACCCTTGTATGGGGAACGCCTTTTCCAGGTACTCCAGAAGGTTCAACTTTCTGCCCAGACCAAGAGGACACCCACAGCTCCTCCAAAGATAGCCCCCTCTTCCCAGGCCAAGATGGCCTCCTTACAGAGTCTTAAGATGACCTCCTTCCAGAGTCCCAAGATGACCTCCTTCCAGAGTCCCAAAATGGCCTCCTACCAGAGTCCCAAGATGGCCTCCTACCAGTGTCCCAAGATGGCCGTCGGCCCGTTTCCCAAGATGGACGCCGGTCCATTTCCCAAGATGGACGCCGATCCGACTCCCAAGATGGACGCCGATCCGATATTGCCAAGACCACCAGAGGTCACTCAAGTCTCCCGACCACCAGAGGTCGCTCAAGTCTCCCGACCACCAGAGGTCGCTCAAGTCTCCCGACCACCAGAGGTCGCTCAAGTCTCCCGACCACCAGAGGCCTCCACCTTGCCTCGAGCACCAGAGGCCTCCACCTTGCCTCGAGCACCAGAGGCCTCCACCTTGCCTCGAGCACCAGAGGCCTCCACCTTGCCTCGAGCACCAGAGGCCTCCACCTTGCCTCGAGCACCAGAGGCCTCCACCTTGCCTCGAGCACCAGAGGCCTCCACCTTGCCTCGAGCACCAGAGGC
>JACXGM010001082.1:40502-59105 GCA_016801145.1 Umbra pygmaea | reverse complement strand
AACTCACTCCTCACCATTGCCTCACCCTCCCGTAACCTGCGCTCATCCAGGTATATCTCCCTGATCACACCAAAAGCTCACACCTCCTTTGGTCGAAATTCCTTCCAGTTCGCCGCAGCTAACGATTGGAACGAGCTACAGAAGACTCTGAAACTCGTGAACACTGTCCCCCTCACTTCCTTTAAATCTCGATTATCAGAGCTTCTGTCTAACCATTGCACCTGCTGACCCGCCCCCTCACATGTACACTCTCTCCCTATCTGACCCATTACCATATGCCCAATAAGCACCTTATACTGACTTGAACAGTATTTTACTTTCAATTTGTTATTTGCACTGTTACCACTTGCACAATTCATTCCAGTGTTAATTCTTACATTGTATTTTCCTGCTACTCAGTATACTAATTTGATCTACCTCTAAATCTTGATTTATTTGCACTAATTGTACATTTACTTACATCTACCTCTTTCAATTTTGACTGTATTTTCTATCTTTCTTCCTTACTCTACAATCTGTGTAATTCTTGTGTATTTGTATTCATGTGTAACTATGTCTGTACTTGCACCTTTTTGCTTCATCTTGGCCAGGTCGCCGTTTTAAATGAGAAATTGTTCTCAACGTGCCCACCTGGTTAAATAAAGGTTAAATTTAAAAAAATAAAAACACAGAGGTCAACGTTCAATCCTGGTCACGGCTTTTCCGACTATGTCTGAAGCCCCAGCACGGGGCGACGCAAATTAGTACAGAGTACCAAAAGTCTCCCAAAGAATTAAGCAATTTTGCCAGGAAGAATGTTACAGGATCCAGAAGTACAAAGCTGGTAACAACCATCCCCAAGACTCATAAGCTGTTAGTTCAGCCAAAGGTGGTTCTATCGAGTATTGACTCGGGGGTCAATACTTCTGTAAGCAACAAAAAAAATTTTTTTTTCTGTAACATAATAAACTATATTTTGCACCTTCAAAGTGTTGAGTTTGTTGTGTGAAACAAATGGTAAAAATCCCCCAAAAATCCTATTTCATTCCAGGTTATCACACAACAAAATGTGGAAAGAAGGTGAATACTTATGTAAGGCACTGTACATACACTCACCTAAAGGATTATTAAGAACACCATACTAATACTGTGTTTGACCCCCTTTCGCCTTCAGAACTGCCTTAATTCTACGTGGCATTGATTCAACATGGTGCGGAAAGCATTCTTTAGAAATGTTGGCCCATATTGATAGGATAGCATCTTGCAGTTGATGGATATTTGTGGGATGCACATCCAGGGCACAAAGCTCCCGTTCCACTACATCCCAAAGATGCTATATTGGGTTGAGATCTCGTGACTGTGGGGGCCATGTTAGTACAGCATTGTCATGTTCAAGAAACCAATTTAAAATGATTCGAGCTTTGTGACATGGTGCATTATCCTGCTGGAAGTAGAGGATGGGTACATGGTGGCCATAAAGGGATGGACATGGTCAGAAACAATGCTCAGGTAGGCCGTGGCATTTAAACGATACCCAATTGGCACTAAGGGGCCTAAAGTGTGACAAGAAAACATCCCCCAAACCATTACACCACCACCACCAGCCTGCACAGTGGTAACAAGGCATTATGGATCCATGTTCTCATTCTGTTTACGCCAAATTCTGACTCTACCATCTGAATGTCTCAACAAAAATCGAGACTCATCAGACCAGGCAACATTTTTCCAGTCTTCATCTGTTCAATTTTCGTGAGCTCTTGCAAATTGTAGCCTCTTTTTCCTAATTGTAGTGGAGATGAGTGGTACCCGGTGGGGTATTCTGCTGTTGTAGCCCATCCGCCTCAAAGTTGTGCGTGTTCGTTGTGCAAGTTGTGGCTTCACAAATGCTTTGCTGCATACCTCGGTTGTAACGAGTGGTTATTTCAGTCAAAGTTGCCCTTCTATCAGCTTAAAGCAGTCGGCCCATTCTCGTCTGACCTCTAGCATCAACAAGGCATTTTCACCCACAGGAATGCCGCATACTGGATGTTCTTCCCTTTTCACACTATTCTTTGTAAACCCTAGAAATGGTTGTGCGTGAAAATCCAAGTAACTGAGCAGATTGTGAAATACTCAGACCGGCCCGTCTGGCACCAACAACCATGCCACGCTCAAACTTGCTTAAATCACCTTTTTTTCACATTCTGACGTTCAGTATGGAGTTCAGGAGATTGTATTGACCAGGACCACACCCCTAAATGCATTGAAGCAACTGCCATGTGATTGGTTGAGTAGATAATTGCATTAAGGAGAAATTGAACGGGTGTTCCTAATAATCCTTTAGGTGAGTGTAAATTAATTCATAAATGAGCACTGTGGTTTGTAAGTGACAAAATGCATAGGCTTTACAAACAATTTAGAAAAAGAATACATAAGTTGCAAACTGAGCATGTAAGTGCATAAATGAGAGCCTCCCAATGTGACTGACATCGTCCGTTCAGTCGTCTGCGACAGGGTCACCTATAAAACATCTTAATACATGGCTCAGACATGTGACTTTGATACATGGCTCTGATACTTAATTCGGAAACAGGGGTCTGATTCATGACTTTTGAAAATAACTTTGACACTTCTAATACATTCTAATACATAAACATAACATGGATACATGGCTTTAAGAAATGGCTATGTTATATGGTTTGTACACATGGTTTCGATACTTGGCTCTGATCCAAGCTATTGGCTGGTCACAGAACTCACTGATTAGTCACCATGCACCATTGCTGCAACCATGCTAGTTCTAAATGACATTTTTAGTGCTTTGGATGCTAAGCTATGCTGTGCTGCAAAGTTTATTGACCTGTCTACGGCTTCTGATTCTGTAGACCATGATATATTGCTAAGTAAATAGGTTTTAACTCCGATGCTTGTGCTTGGTTCTGTGTTTATCTTAATACCGAACATAGGTCATTGTTTCTGTTTTGAAGTCTAATTTTCTTCAGTTACACAAGGGTGTTCTGCAGTGTTACATTTTAGGACTCTATATAAATAATATTGGTCAGTACATAAAAAATGGTACTTTCCACTTGTATGTAGACGATACAGTTATCTACTCTATAGCCCTATCCATTGATGTTGCAGTATCACAATTGCATTCTGATTTTAATATTGTTCAAGTTGTCCTTGCAAGCTTGAAGCTTGCTACCACAGTTTTCTTAGTTTTATCACTTCTGTTCTGACACTTTTGTCACTCATCATGTTTTCTTTAACAAAAAGTCAGATGGACCTTGTTAAAAACGCATAGACTATTGCACCTCTCCCAGTTTGTTTACAAAGCCCTTCACCATAGGCTCCCTAACTACCTATTTTCTCTTCTGGAGAGTCTCTAATTATAAAACAAGATAGCAGGCTGGTTGACATTAGACCCTTTATAAAGACTAAGTTTGGTAGCTCTGCGTTTAGGTGCCTTGCTCCTTATATGTGGATTGATAATCAGACAGTTCTTCATTTGGATGTATTAGTTCCACTAAGTCAATTCACTGTTATGGACTCTTACAATGAGATATGTGTTTGTTATAATTAACTGACTATGTATTGTAGGTATGTATTTCCCTAAATATTTATATATATATACATTTTTAATGGCTGTCTTCCCAGGGCAAACTTGTAAATGAGACCCTGGTCTCAATGTGGTTTTCCCTGGTAAAAAAAATAATTAAGTTAGGCTCTAGGTAAGATGTCAGTAAATTGGTAATTGCAGGCAGGACTGAAAATGTATGACTAATCCAGGTGTCTATGTTCTCCATTTCATGGAAGTCTACCTGCCCCATTGCACAGACAGCTTACTTGAGGTACATACTGTAATATAAAGTTTGACAGGCCCGTGATAGCCCCCTGGGTATGTAAATGGATATGTGATCTACTGTATATTGCTCATCCTTTTTTTAACGTTATTGGACTTTGGCGTTACATACTTTACCAGTTTATATAATTTGATTTACCTACTGAAGGTTTTTTCTCAAGTAGGCTACTCAATGACAACAAATAATTATAGGTTATCTGGTTGGATGCCAATTATTTGATAGTTGAAATTATGTTGTTATTTATCCAGACACTAGTTGGTGATTATTTTCGCCAGTGAGACTGGACTATTCAGACAAGAAAACCATTTAAATGTATAGGTCCATTTGCATATTGAAATACATGTTGAACCACAATGTGTTGTGATTTTTCTTCAGAATGCCAAGGTGGCAGCGCTTGACAGCTCTGAGGCAGGCTTGAGCCTGAGAAAGCGACCCCCTCCCAGGACTATCTTCCAGGCTGGTCTACTGGCCTCTCACAGCAAACCACGCAGTCGCGAACACAGAGGAAAAGGACGCCAGGGCAAGATGGAACACCAGAGCAGCCCACTGGTGAGGACAGGCACACACACTACACCACTACACCTACACACATGACATCACTCCACACCAGAGCACACACACTACACCACTACACACATGACATCACTCCACACCAGAGCACACACACTACACCACTACACACATGACATCACTCCACACCAGAGCACACACACTACACAACAACACACATGACAGCACTCCACACACAAGGACAGACACTACTACAGAACACACACAACACGAGGACAGACACACTACATAACTATAAGAAACACCACAACACACCACTAGAGATCACACACACTAGATAATTATAGACAACACCACAACACACAATACACGGACACACAATACACAAGGACTCAAATTACACCAGAATCCTACATTATAACTTCTTGAACAAACACAATACAGCCCAGGGCATATCCCAAAATACACAAAGATCCCCCTCTCAATGATATCTAATAAACATAATTCCAAATCCACACCTTGTGTCAATCCTCTCAGAGATACGCTGACAAACTTTGGCAGTCAGGGTGACTTAAACAACAGCCTTCAACTAGCCCAGAGTAAGTCAAGAACTGTGGCTCAAGGAATGTGACTTGGTGTTTATCTGTTTTCCCAGGCACAACGAGACAGCACCTGTAGAAACACACAATCTTAGAAGGATTTTTCACTCTCAGAAGTCAAACACACACACGCACAATAGATAGGGTGTGAGTAGGTACAGAGGAAAGAACCAAACTGTTAGAGACATACTGTACAGTAACACAGCCACTGTAACTGCTGCAATTGTTTGAAAATCTAGGGAAGCTTTTCTCAGTGTTTCAACATCTTTGTGTCAGATCGAGTTAAAACATGTTTGTTTGCGGTCAGTCATATGATAAACTTACAAGTGACCAGTATCTTTATAATGGCACTACTCTTCACCTCCTTTACCACTTGATACATTTAACAATAGGAGGTCCCCCAGAGTCACAACATTGCACAAGTAATGAGAAGCCTTTCATCTTATGTTCTGTACTGATCTTCTGTTGCTTCTCAAGCAATATGATGCTGGCTTGTTAAAAGACCTGCTCTTTGACGTTAGCCATTTTGTCCAAACATTTTATTTGTCAGAACATGATTTTTTACTCTCTATAGTACCTGCATGTGGGTGTCCTTGGTTCAGTTAGTGGTGAGACTCTTCATCCATCAGAAAGAGATATGAGCCCTGGTTAGTTTCCAGGGTGTGGGTCTGAAATAGTTGTGGTAGTGTGGGACAGGAGCATCATTCTAAACCCACTGATGGATGCAGAAACTATACTTGGGTAAAGCAGAAAATAGCACATTGCGCACATATAACTTGTACATACAATGCCTATTCAAAACAATACACAGAAGACAGTTTTTTTTTTACTTCCACATTTAACTTTCATGTTAGCAGGGAATATACGTCGCTAGTGTTCTCAAACATGGATTTCAAAATAGCCTATTTCTGATGTTGAGTCAGACGGTGGCGAAATGAGAGAATATCAGGCCTCGCGCAAGAGAATAATTCTGTAGTAAAAGACGAAATCCCATATTTCTCAGTTGCTGCTTTTGTTATATTAATATTCAATGTCGTATTTGTGTATTGATTTTGAAACCAGATATATTTATCAAGTGCTTCTGGAAATTACGTTGGATATCTGTACTGCCGTTGTGCAGCACCAAATCCGATTGGTTAATAAAAGGACAAATGCACAGACTAAATGTTTTTTAGGCAAAACCCAAGGGTTTGTTTTACAAAAAAGATTTAATAGGCGAAGTTGTATCAAATACAAATCGTACTATGCCTACTATGTGTTTTGCCATTTGTTTGAACAGATTAAAATATTTTGATATTTATTTGAGATTTGAAACTATTTTGTGTATAAAAAATTCCATCTTGGTTAATTGGTAGATTGGCGCTTGTGTAACTTTACCCAGAGCCTTTCAGTTCATCGGCCCTTGCCTGCCTCCTGACTCTCCTTGGAACCTGGTATCGTACCATTAAATAAGTTATATTTAAAGGTTGTTCTTTCAGTATTGATGTAATGTTATTATTTCCCCCCAAAAAATCCAAATAATCGGTATCAGCTTTTTTGGTCTTTCAATAATCGTTAATCGGTATCGGCCTTGAAAAATCATAATCGGTCGACCTCTAGAACATACTGTGGGGTTTAGTAGATACGCTGAACTACACTAATAAGTTATTTTTACATTTTTTTGTCATTTAGCAGACGCTCTTATCCAGAGCAACTTAAGCAGGGTCGGGCCTGGTTAGTCCCTGGATGGGAGAGCAGTGCTGCTGGAAGTGGTGTTGGAGGGCCAGTAGGGGGCACTCTTCCCTCTGTTTTAAAGATCATTCCCAATGCACCAGGGTAGTGATGGGGACGTTTGCCCTGTGTAGGGTGCCTTCATTCAGATGGGACATTAAACGGGTGTCCTGATTCACTGTGGTCATTAAAAATCCCATGGCGCTATTCGTAAGAGGATGGGTGTTAATCCTGGTGTCATGGCCAAATTCCCAACCAGGGATCACTTTAATCATGGCCACCTAATAATCCCCCTCTTTCCTAATTGGCATGCATAACTACTCACCTCTCCACCTGATAGATGATGTGTGGTGAGCGTTCTGGCGCAAAATGGCTGCCGTGCATCACCCAAGTGGGTGCTACACATTGGTGGTGTATGAGATGGGCTTTCCCCCTCACTTTAATGCACTTTGAGTTCCTTGAAAAGCGCTATATAAGTTGAATGAATTATTATTATTATATGAATTATTTTATTTGTTTAGCAGTCTATATGGGGACTTTAGCGAACAGTGTTTGAACTATATAGGGTGCACCTGGTCCTATAAAATAGCTTGATATTCTTTGGCCATTATACAACCACGCAGAACAATAATCAGACCTAATGACTTGAGATGGCTGAACATACCATTATTGATCCTCACCATCTTTAAAACTTGTTACCAGACATTAAGTATATCCTTGCTCAAAACGTAAACCCATCCAGATGGAGGAAATAGGGTGAAAGATGATTCAGCAAATCCTTTTTTCATTGCCCAGCGATCCAGGTTTTGTGCTCTTTGGAACAAATTATGCTTTTTGTGCATTTGTCTTGGACACAAGTGGTTTCTGAATGCCAGGCCTGCCATAAATTCCACCTTTTGTCACATTGTGTAGCATACAAATAGGCGTGTGTATCTACAGGTGTGTATCTCAATGGCAACTTCAGAATAATTATATTTAATAATAAATATAATAGGCACAAAGATAAAACCAACATTACAAAAAAAACAGTAGAGACGTACCTCACTAAATACACTGGTAGCAGAGAATGGTACTCAAGTGGACACACACACGACAGCAAACAATGAATGACAAGAAACAAGTGAACAGAGGGAGACTAAATACATTCACTAATGAGGGATGGAAACCTGGTGTGTGTGATAACAGACAATCCATTGGATGAGAAGGGAATTAGAGAACTAGTCCAGGAGAGGCTAAAAACCCAGAGTGGAGTCAGTGGGGAATGGAACCACCGACTTGACATGCTGAGCCACCGACTTGACAGGGGAAACCGAGACACCTTTGTGAATCTCACAACATATACATTTTGTTGAGTCTAGGTCACAGCAGAGCTGATTCAGTTCTGTGGTCAGTTTTTTAGGCTGTCATTTTGGGGCATTGAGCAACTACTAAGTGTACACTTAATTCCTGTCGATCAGCTTCCACCTGAAACTACTGACCCTTTTGGCCAATGCTATTTTTCCATGTTTGGCATAAGATAAAAGGATAAAATATATTTTTAAACATTAGTAGTGGTAAACAATAGGGGAGAATTAAAACTCTCTACGTGTTACACAGCCTGAAATATGTGGTCTGAAATCAGCATGTTTATAAACAACAGCCCTGAGTTATAGTAGTAGTTTACCTGACAAAATTTTGAAGGGAAATTTTACTGAAATAAAATTAAAAATTGCATTGTTTCATGTAGTTTGCTAAAATGCATGTTGACAAGCCACACTACAGAATGTTGTTAGGACAGTCAAAACAAAAGAGTTTTTTGGTAAATCACATCAACTCCATATTTATGTTAAAAAAAATGCCTTTAAAGAGCACCATTTCTACCGTGAAACACGGAGGAGGCTCAGTGATGTTTTGGGGTTGGTTTGCTCTGGCACTGGAAACCTTGAATCTGTGCAGCATATGATGGAGCAAAACGTACAGCCCAGTGTCAGAAAGCTGTGCATCGGGCGCAGGTCATGGGTCCTCCAGCAGGATAATTACCAGAAATATACCTCCAAAAGCACCCACGAATAGATGAGGCACACATCAAACTTGAGAAACCTGGTTTAAACTACCAGTAATTTAGAGCTACAGATAGCGCTTGTTGGCAGTAAAAGTATTGTCTCCAAAGGCTGTGCAATATTATATTAGGTTACGGGTCTCAATATTTCTGTCCATGCCATTTTCATTTGTTTTACTATTCAAGTAATATAATCATAAATCTAAATCAAAGTTTCTTTTCAGTTGAATGTAATATAAAGAATGGTGGATACCAAATACTTTTGTCAATTTCTGCTTATTTCAGAGAAAATTGTGAGTTCTATTTTTAGAAAAGTGGAAGGGTACCAATACTTTTTGCCACATCTGTATGTACTGCTAACTGGCAATCAACTTTTTTAATGTGACCTCTGTAGCTGCATTTGTAATTGTGGTTTAGTTAATTCAAAGTAAATGTTCTTTTCTATGTGATGTTTCCGTTATCATGTACTTGGTAACACCGTGAATCCAACCAATGTACCCCCGTCCTCCACAGAGCCTGGCCAGCAGTGTTGGCCTGGAGCCTGTGGTGTCTGTGGTTCCTGAAGGCCCCTCCCTGGAGCTTCTGGAGCAGGACTCCAAGGACTCAGCCCAGAGCCTCTCCACCTCCTCTGTCTCCATGACCTCCCAAAGCACAGAGATCAGCTGTCAGCCGGAGTACAAGGTAATGGAGGGATGGAGAGAGAGCTTGAGGGATGGAGGGAGGGAGGTGAGTGGGGGAGACAGAGAAAGGTGAGGACAAGGGATACATTTTAATGGATAAGGGGGAAGGAACAGAGAGAAAAATATTTCCTTTGAAGTGCAGGGTATGCCTAAAGCCTGGAATATACTACACAATTTACCAACTACACAAATCGCTGTACTGCTCACACTACACAACGTTCTGACCTGCAGTTTGTCGCCTTGTAGACATAGAGCGGTGCTCACACTACACGACAGAGCACAAACGAGGTTCACAGATTACAAGACCTTGAAAGAATCGCAGACAAAATGCGTGTCCTCGAACTCCATTCCTCCCATGAAAACACGTGAGATTGTATTATTCTGAAGCGACTGTAGCAGAAATGGAGCAGCAGATTATAAACGTTGTTTGGGTAATGATTTGTGCTGAAAAACTGAAAATATGGAGAGAATGGTTGGGGAGACGTGGGCAGAAAGGATTGTCTGCTTTGCAGAAAGAGTTGGAGGTAAATAAAATTTACATTTACCGTGCGTCATGCCAACTATTCTGATAGAAAAAGTATTGCTTATACTTTCCCATTCTCATACAAACAGGTGTATGATGAGACTGGATTTAGAGCTGCTGCGAATGACAGCTGACGAATTTGAATTTCTGCTGGGTACGGTGGGACCTCTCACCTGTTCTCGCTGCATCGCTCACACTACAAGATTTCGTAGTGAAAAAAATCAAACATGCCAGATGAAATCGTGGCATCTGCGACAAGTAATGATGCGTCTTGGAACTGCTCACACTTAACGAGTGTCCGGAGTGAGCTGGGATTTCATTCCGATCTGTGAGTTTTGTCGCAGACCTCAAAAAAATCCAACACGAGTTCACTATTTGCCATTTTAACAGTTTAGTTGCAGGAAAGAGAAGATGCTCTCGTTGCACATCCAAAGAAACATAGCAGGCAAATGGAGGTGTGTGAAACTTTGAACAATCACAGCAATGTGACTATGTAAACGAAATGAAGAAAGCTAGTAAAAAATTATATTTGAAAACTGTTGTAATCCCCTAATATACATTGTAGTTGTATTGGTTCTTTTTGTTCATTTCGATATGTGCAGGGGCGGAACTTTGTTTTTTTTAAGGGAGACACATTTTTGTAAAGCTCCTGAATTCCTAAATTGTACACAATTGAACATGACTCATTGCCCTTCTAGACTATTCTTTTTAGAACAGAAATAGTATACTGAATGAGAGCAAATGTAATTAAACTTAGATTGTTTTATTATGCATCAAATCTGAAAATCAACATAAACTTTTTTATATTTAGGTATTCGTTTTTTATTTTATTCATTCTATCCGTATTATAAACTCTGTACTTTTTTTTATTGCTACATTTTGTAATAAAGCTATATGTATCATAAAATTTTGAAATTACACCCGGTATATTCTTGAATTGTTTTTTTAGCAGTCTAGTTATGGTAAATAGCTTTTGTATATGGCAATATTCCCCATATGTTAGGGAAATGGTTGCAATGATATCAATTATTTTTAGAGTAAGACAGTTGTGCTTTGTTCATAAAGCATGTATATATTGTATTATCCAACAATAGAATCAATGGTAAATAGCTGAAATTATCATTGTCACGAATACAACTCAGAGGGCAAAGGGGTGTAGTTTACAAAATATTTAATAGTAATAATAAAGTTCCATATACACAGGTCAGATCAGCAGGTTTCGATACACAGATGGCTCAGAACAAGAACAGTTTCAAGGGATAAACAGGCCAGGCAGAGTTCGGGACACAGATAGTTCCAAATGGTACGATACCAGGTTCCAAGGAGAGTCAGGAGGCAGGCAAGGGTCGATGAACTGAAAGGCTCTGGGTAAAGTTACACAAGCGCCAATCTACCAATTAACCAAGATGGAATTTTATTATTATTCTGTTAAATGGTTGAATTGAAAAGGTCACCTCAGGTCCATGACAAACTTTCCTTCTCTGACTGCCTGATCTATGGGATCAAATAAGGGCCAATAATATTTTGTGAATGTGTAAAAACGTTTTGCATCTGTAGAAATATTTTGTGAATGTGTAAAAACGTTTTGCATCTGTAGAAATATTTTGTGAATATGTAAAAAAGTTTTGCATCTGTAGAAATATTTTGTGAATGTCTGCAAATGTTTTGTGCAACACTGGAGTTACAAAGCCCAAGTTACGAGTTGCGAAATCTTTACTGTGTCAAAACAGGGCCAAAACGCAATCCAATCAGCTCGTTGCTTATTGACTAGCCAATCAGAACGCTGCCCACCGAGCAACCATTTCAATCGTTAATGTAGCTAGCATTACACAGGATGTTGTGTATTTATTATATATGTAAGCGATCCAGATTGCAAATGTAAATGGTCTAATTAAAATAATATAAGTCAGTAAATATGTCACACTATTCTCATAAAGTTTAGTGGCATATTTATGAAATGTGTAATGTTTCCTTTGTTGTTAATCGATTTTCATCACGTTGACTCAAACACTATTATTCTGAATGCGAAACTATGAAAGGCTAGGAATCCACTAAAGAATCTGTCTCCCTGTGTTACATGTGAACAGTCTATGCTTGTGATAAAGCACCAGCCTCGTACTCCTCCGTGTTGACCAGAATGCAGAGAAGTAACGAGAACGCGCCTCGCTAGAATCTTTTGCCTACTACCGTAAATAGTGTGACATATTTACTAACTTATAATATTTTAATACAACAATTTACATACACAATCTGGATCGCTTAGTATATAATAAATACACATGATCCTGTGTAATACTTGATACATTAAGGATTGAAATGGTGGATCGGTGGGCAGCGTTCTGACTGGCTAATCAATAAGCAACAAGCTGATTGGATAACGTTTTGGCCCTGTTTTGACACAGTAAAAATTTCGCAACTCGTAACTTGGGTTTTGTAACTCCGGTGTTGCACAAAACATTTGCAGACATTCACAAAATATTTCTACAGATGCAAAACTTTTTAACACATTCACAAAATATTTCTACAGATGCTAAACTTTTTTTTACACATTCACAAAATATTTCTACAGATGAAAAACGTTTTTGCACATTCACAAAATATTTCTACAGATGCAAAACTTTTTTACAGATGCAAACATCACTTCGCAACCTCTAAATATTATTGGCCCTTATTTGATCCCATACTGATCCCATACTGATCCTGCATCTCCTTTAACTATACTGTATATAGGATCCTGCTGAGATATGATGCACATAAATTCATGTAGTGTCACGGTGAAGGTGTGTTGAGTAAAAGGAGGGAGACCAAAGCAGGATGCCATTTTGTAGATTTAATTAAATATCCAGCAAAATGGCAGCAGCACACAAAGATAGCTTCCTGGCTCTTATCACAGACTGAAAATATATATATAATATGCACAACAACTATATATTACTGTTTACTATGCTTTTGAATGCAGCATAGAACGCGTCAGTAATCTGATTATGCGTAGGCTTAATGTATTACAATATACATGTACTCTACTTAGAACGCATAAGTGGAGCGATCAGCTAGGAAACCACGTATAGCAAACCACAAACAGAATATCACCTCATAACAGATAGATGACATAATGACAGATAACACACGTAACGTAAAATCAATGCTTGACACCTCTCTCCTTCTTCTTCTATGTGTTAATGGCGGATCGCAACCAACTGAAGGTGCATATACTGCCATCAACTTTATCGGAGTGTGAGGCCGGTCACGGCCCACCCAATTAATGTTCACTTAACTCACCCCACCACCCCAAGAAACAGAAATACAAACCTTCCTCCGACACTGGGCCTACATCCCGCTCCTTCTCCACCATCACACCTACCCCAACGCCCCCCACTCTCTACACTGCTTCAGCATACGTGACCTTCTCCACCACCTTAACTCGCTGTGCCTCCGCTGCCCTCTTCCGAACCATACACCCCACAAACGCAGCGCTGTGCTCCCCACCACAATTACAACACCTCACCATGTCCCCTACCCCACACTTGCCATACTCAGATGGACCCCCACACCTACCACACCTACACTCTCCCCTCTGCACACAGCAGCCACATGCCCATTTGCTGACATTTAAAACACCTCAGTGGCGGTGGCGCATATTCCCTCACATAAAAACTGAGATACCCTAAGTGCACCCTACTCGGCAACGGCCCTCCAAACTCCAACAACACCGTGAGACTCACCTTCTCTAACCCCAATGCCCTACTGCCCATCCATCTCACTTCCAGCACAACCCCTCCCGACACCACCTCTTTAAGCTCCTATAGACAGATCCTCCGGAACATCCGCGATCACCCCTCTCACCTGTGCCACACTCCCAGGCGCCAGACATTTCGCAACTGTCTCTCATGCAGCAAATCAAATTCCCGCAGTTCGACTCTCTCTTGCTCCAACTCGGCTGCACTGGAGCCCCACAAGTACGCAATATCACTGCCTAAACAGTCATCGACTGGCTTGCGAAGGTCAAGTAGCTAAATTTTTAATTAGCTAGAGTAACTACAGTACTGTACACACAACAGCTGAAGATGGTTGTTATCTCCCATCAATGTCGAAAAGATTTTTTCACTTGAATGAATGATACCAAAAGATACAAGTCAGAAAAATAATTAAACTTCCCATCACTACTTCAGTGCAGGAAATGAACACTGTTCAAATGCACATGACACTAGAGCAGTGTTTTTCAAAGTATGGGTTGTGGGAGATTAAAATTGGGTCGGCAAATATGTTTTCATAATTATTTTGTCATGGTTTTCTTTCATGATTAAAATTAGTGGTGCAACGGATCGTCATTGATCCGTGATCCGTTCGTATCAATATCTTCGGTTCAGCACACACGTGATCCGCGGATTGATTACTGAAAAGAAAAGTTGTGCGCATGTTCAGTCCGCTCACAGCATGGTCATGGCAAGCGGAGTAACGGAGGAGCTTGAACGCCTCGCGTCATTTAAATCCCCTGTATGGGAGAATTTTGGCTTGTTAAATATAATGATGAAGGAAAGAGGTTACTTGATAACCGTGATAGTGTGTAGGCACTGTGGCACAAGAAAGCAATATGACAGTGGAAACACATCAAGCATGGCCACGCATTTGAAGCAACATCACCCCGTTGTTTTGCTGACAGGAGTGAAAACCAAAGCTGCAAAACAACCGCTTATCACCGTGGCATTTAAGCAATTAATCAGACCGGGCTAAAGCCATCACAAACCCTATTGGTGTGTTTAGGTGCAGACATGAGCCCATATTCGGTTGTGCAAAAGGAGGACTTTAAACATGCTGAAAGTGTTTGAGCCACGTTACGACATCCCATCGCATATGGGACATACTAAAAGGCTTAATGTGAAAAAGCTTAACGTGGTTTTAATGTACCTAAACAATGGTCAATCATCACCAAATGTCTCATGGCCATTTCTTGTTATGAACACTTAACCCTGTCAAAATAACTAACCGAAATCCAACGATTATAGAAGTAATCTCACGTTAAAGTTTTCTTCTTCATTGGCTCCTATGGCGAGGAAAAGGCTTAAGGTGGTTTAATGTACCTAAACAACAATCAATATTAACCACATTTCTCTATCATATTGCTCATCATAACCACTGAAAATTATAAAAACAACTAACCCAAATTCCAATTATTTTATATTTTTTTATTTTGCTGATCCAAAAAATGATCCGATCCGTGACTCTGATCTGAAAAACGATCCGATCCGTGAGTTTTTTGATCCGTTGCACCCCTAATTAAAATGTTCTAGTTGACAGGACACCTTCACAGCCACATGGGGCAGTGTACTAAACTGAGCAGTTGTGTACGTCAAGCGGGTCCTACATTATGATTAACACGTTGTGGAGAACACGGACGTATCGCGGAATGCAGACATTAACGTGCAAGTCACCAAAATGAAAATATAAAAAATCATAATCCTAAAATTCCAATATATTCACATAAAGTTATAATTACCACCGCATATCGCCAATTCTGAAAGTGATCTGAATTTGTTAGTGCAGTGTCCTCTGTATGCTGTGTGTGTGTGTGTGTGTCTCCCAGCATGCGCCTCTCTATTGCGAAGTGCTTGTAACATCACTAACTGCCCTTCTACATTCCCTAAAAACAGACAACACTGTTTCTTTGGAGTTCGTGTGTAACACTGTCAATATTGAGAAAATTAATGTTGTATTATTATTCTGGTGACAATTAGAACTAATGTATTATGTTAATACCCCTACATACAAATACAAATGATAGGAAAACTGTATATTTACAAACACCTATTTTCATGACATTTGGGTCACAATGGTTTGTCATTTTGAAAATGTGGGTCGCCAGAAAAAAACTTGAAAAACACTGCACTAGAGGAAGCCAGGCTATAATAAATCCATATTTATCCTGTTTTAATTAACTGCAGGATACTTTTATAAACAGCAGGTTATCTCCAGGTGACTCAGTGGTTAGGGAGTTCAATATCTGTAATGAGAGGTGACGGTAGGTCACCATAGGGGGGCAGGGTCAAATACGTCATGAGTGTTCACATGGAAATGGGTTGTGGAATGTACAGTAGTTAATAAAGTGTAGGCTAAACCTATGTCGGACGAGTAAGTTACTTCATTATCACCATATTGACAATATCGGAATGTAATGATTTAACAGAATTTATTTACTTTTTTATTAGTTATTAATAAAATACATGATATTTCCTCATCCCTATGCTGCTTTCAATACTGTTTGCAGTTGCGACATTTCAAATAAACTATTGTTTTGGATTTGATCAATATCAACTTTAAATTAGTAATGTATTCATACCAGTATTCTATTCCACATGAAGCAGTTTGATATCACATGTAAAATCAATCATTTACATTGTACGAGCTATTGTGGCTGTACTATAGTAAATGTCTGTAAATGTACTTAGAGAAGTCTGTATCTGTTTTATAGGGGGTACTACATGTCGTGTATAAAGTCACATGGGTCTGCTTTTACACAGACCAGACAATTCTGATATTTTTCCCCCTAAGTGGTTGTTTGGATAGTCACATGACATATTATTTACTGCTGATAGGACAGTGAGAGAAAACCAATTAAAAATTATTTGACTTGGTTTTGACTCGGACTTGCTCCCCCCGGTTTTGGTATTGACTCGATTTGCTTTCGGTCTTGGTCTTGACTTGGTCTCACTTTAGGTGGTCTCGTACACAACTCTGCCTTGAAGCATACCTGTTTTAACTTAAGTCTACCTGCAAAGATACTGTGCTATGGAGCCATACTGTAGCTGTATGTTGAAGCTCTGTTGAGTAGTTTGTACTTAGTTTGAGATATGGCAAATAACACATCCCTCTGTTAACCAAGCCCATGAGATATGGCAAATAACACATCCCTCTGTTAACCAAGCCCATGAGATATGGCAAATTACACATCCCTCTGTTAACCAAGCCCATGAGATATGGCAAATAACACATCCCTCTGTTAACCAAGCCAATGAGATATGGCAAATAACACATCCCTCTGTTAACCAAGCCCATGCTTTCTGCTTACAGGACAACAAAGGTTTTGGCATTGGGGAGCTGGTGTGGGGAAAGATCAAGGGGTTTTCTTGGTGGCCAGGAATCGTGGTCACCTGGCGCGCCACGGGAAAACGAAAGGCTTCACATGGCATGAGGTGGCTGCAGTGGTTCGGCGATGGCAAGTTCTCTGAGGTGAGCACTGAAATGGAGGGTTTAGAACAACCATAACCCTCAGTAATTGTTTGGAAGAAAGAGACATTTAGAATAGAATCGTATTTGGGTTTTAAACAGTCATTCATAGGTGTCACCATTGACTTATATGTAACTAATAGTTTTTGAATAAATATTATTTGTATTATTAGGGAATAGAACATCTGTTGAAAAAGCAAGTAATAGGGGTCAGTCCACGTGGTGTATTACAGGACAAACTATGTCATGATAGTCAGTGGTTCGAGCCTGACTATGGGTTCTCTGACTTTCCCCGGACCTCCAGCAAGAGGCAGCGCAAATTGGCATAACGCTGCCAGGGATTTGTGATAGATAACTCGGATTATCTACCTTGCCATGTTGCTCTCCAGCAACTCCTTGTGTGCAGATCGGGCATCTGTAAATTCAGTCATGGAAGTATAGTTGGTGAATGTAATCATTCCGTGCATGAGCTGACTAAAGCCTTCCCTGTTGGATGAGCAGTGCGAAAAGAAACGTCCAATTCGGCGACATGTGGTTGGATGAACCATGTGAGCGCCCCTCACCATCCCGCATTTGTCCAAGAAATTGCAGAGCTGCCGACAAGGCAAGGATAGTGGATATTTGGACAAGACCAATTAGGAGGGGAGGAAAATGGGAGAAAACATCGCAAAAAAAGCAAACTGTACAGCTTGTTTAGCAGTGTAAATTTGCTGTCCCCTCAAAATAGCTTAACACACAGCCATTAAGGTCTAAACAGTGCATTCTCAATAACATGAAGATTCCTGGGTGACCCCACACCTTTGAACACTTGTTTATGTATTTGTTCTTTTAGTTATGTCACATTGAAAACAATTCAGCTAAACTGAATTTTATTTTAAGATACGTTAAGTATTGTTTTTCTGAGAAATTGAAGTTGAAAGAGCTTGTATTTACTTACTGCATTGCTATACAATTTAGAAGCTCTGAAATGTTTTTGTAGAGCAGAAATGACAACTATTTTAATGGAAACAGAGTAAAGATTTACAAGATCATGTAGCATCATCAAGATTAAAGTCAGTTGTCATGATGATTTGCATAAAATCAATGGTTGATGTTAGATGCTATTAAGGAAGCATTTGTGGTCTCTCCTGATGTGTTTGGCATGTTTAGGGATATAGGCAGGAGTCATGGTAACGATAAACTTGCTGATTAATGTATTTGTCTTGGCTTCCTGTTATCCTCCATCATCCAGGTCTCCGCTGACAAGCTTGACTCCATCATTGCCTTTCCCAAATTCTTCAACCAGGCCTCCTACACCAAACTGGCATCCTACCGCAGGGCCGTCTTCCAAGCACTGGAGGTGAGCGTGGTGGGGAGCGTGTCCATGAAGCTTATTGACTGATTTCAGCTGCTCAGTAAAGTCAATACAGCTCCTCAGTAAAGTCTAAACAGCTGCTCAGTAAAGTCAATACAGCTGCTCAGTAAAGTCTAAACAGCTGCTCAGTAAAGTCTAAACAGCTGC
>JACXGM010001082.1:0-32819 GCA_016801145.1 Umbra pygmaea | reverse complement strand
AATGACAGCTATGACTCCAGATGACAGCTATGACTCCACAGATGACAGCTATGACTCCACAGATGAAAGCTTATGACACTACACAGAAAGTCCACACCAATTTGATCTTTTAAATGTGGTTTCAGTGGCTCAGTTTCATGCGCTTAGGATTTAATTTCAGTTACTGTATCTACACCACACTTTTGGGGATATAAGCTCCCCCAAAACCCTGTATCAGCAATGGGTTTAAGACCTTTTTATGAGAGATGTAGATATAGCCATTATGCTATCAAAGTGCTCTCTGCCAAGCTATGCTGTTTTCAGCAAACACAAAAGACAGGAACATTTTTTCCAGGGCAACATGTTAAATGCTGTAATCCTTGACTTTTTAACACAGCAAATAACGGAGGAAAGTTGACACGTAATGATGATCATTGTAATGATGGTAATAGTGACGATGATGGTGGTGTTTTTGAGACTCAAAATGAGTGAGCTATGGCTGGCCATTTGCTATAATCAGTTTACAGCTTGGTCATTGAGTCAGTAATATAGTTAGTTCCAGAGTGGAGCATTTGGGTATGTGGACTTTGCTCTATATGTAAGGTTTGCAGACAGACATGCATGTTTGTTCATCTGCCTTAACAGACAACTTGAAAAAAGGACCCAGTTGTCATTGGTGAGGAAAACTACAGGTACTTGAATAAAAAATGTATCACTTTAAAGCTTAAGGGAAATACGTTGGTGCATTTTAGTAAGTATTTTAAATTTAAAAAATAAAAAGTATATCTACATTTACCTATATACATGTTTGTCATTATCTGGTTGGGAAAGCGCATCATATCAATTATGCGGCTGCTTTGGAAGTGGACACTGGTGAAGATATTGTCCAGCCCAGGGTGAACTCCCACTGGTGGTCTATGTGGAAACTGCCCAGCAATGGCAACAGAGACAGAAAGTGTTTGTTGTAAAGCATGGGACAGGACTAAATCTTTGCTTTCAACCATCTCCAGCCAAAAAGAGATGATTACTATGTTTGTTAGATCATTCGAGTTTCACATGGACCGATGTGAATGGACCCCTTCAATATCCTGAAAAATGAAAAACTGGATATACCAGCCGGGTCCAGAGGGTCTATCATTAGTGGTACATGACTGGCTAAGTAGCTCAACAATGCGTTTTCTTGGGGCAAAGGAAGTGGTCAGTCGACCCTTTTGTAGTCGATTAGCAAGTAGAGCACGCTTTTTATGTAATGACCTGCTGCAAACAAGATGCATTGCCAGACACCAGCCTCTGGCAGCATTCCTGAGGAATTTTAGCCCATTCCTCATGAGCAATGGCCTCCAGTTCAATAATATTCTTGGGTCAGTATTGGTGTACGTCTTGGGGTTCTGGCATGGAACCCTTCTGTGTTTAGTATGCACATTCAGTTCAGGTATTTCATGTGTCAACTAATGAAGCCCTTGATTAGTTGCATCAGGTGTGCTTGGGACAACACCTGTTTTGCATATTTGTGCTGTGAGGGACTCAACTCAGGGGGTTGAATAATTTTGAGACTGTAGATATCATAATGAGTTGCATTTTCAGTTGGATTTAGCGAAACCACTTGATACCTTTGACCGTTTTTGTTTGATTTGTTCATTGCAAAAAGCTTAAAATCTGTGAATTTTTTACAATAAACCTGATTTGCAATGGGGGTTGAATAATTTTGATTGAACTCTATATATCTAGATACATGGTCTTTGTGCTGATTTATCGATACATAGATACAGTAATGATAGATACATGATTGTAGCAATAAAATGATGTGATAGAGTTCAACACAATAATATTTATTTGCAGTTTGACAGTGGGCTTTATTGATTGTTTTCTGTATTTTCATGGTGTAGATCATTGTGATGGTTTTACGAAGCTTATTCAGCAGAGTACATACAGTAGTGCTCAGTAGACATTGCTTCCCTAGTTAATGCCTACAGGATACTTAATGCACCCGACTGGGTGCGCGCCAAAGTGATGTCAAAATGACTTAGGATGACGTTGATTTCGAGCGCGCGAGCCAAGGGCGCGCACCACTCCTTTTTTTTCAGTGGCGCGCGACAAAGCGGAAACGGTAAGCATGGACGAGTTCGAGGGCACAGTAAACGATTCATAATAACACAGTTAATGGTTCATAATAAAACTGTAAATGGTTCATAACAACACAGTTAAGATAATCTTAGCCACTGTTGACATTAATGTCAATGCTGCTGCCAGTTCTGCCATCGTTTACCTTTTTCTTCTTCTTCTAGTCCGTGACAATATCAAAGTCGGTAGCCTCTCCTCAGTTGCGACACCAGTGTTCAGGAGAATACTGCAACTTCTGTCGCGAGCACCACGCACAAGTATAAATGGTTACGGCGCTCCCATGACGTGACTTTGTCGCGCGCCAGGTCAGAAATCTGTAGTATACTGTGCGCTTAAGACATTATCACTGAAACCTGTATACTAAATCTAATCTAAATTGACCACTGATTCTACAAAACAGACCTTTCAAATCTTTAACTGGTTGGGACTTAATGCAAAAAACTAACGTGAAAAGTGTTACTTGATTAAGTAAACACTCTATAGAGAAGAATGCATTTAGATATTGTTTTCAAAGAGGGCTCATTATATTTGTGTTTGGATTTGTATCTTGAGATATTAGATATTGATTTTAAGGACGGTTCTTCATCTTTGTGGTAGGATGAGTATCCGGAGATATAAGAAATTGTTTTTAAGGGATGTTCTTCTTCTTTCTGTTAGGATGTGTATCTGGAGATATCTTACATGTATGATGACGATGGCTACCAGTCCTACTGCACAGTGTGTTGCGGTGGCCGTGAGGTGCTCCTTTGTGGAAATGCCAACTGCTGCAGGTGGGTCACAAAACCCCATACACACTCAGTCCTTCCATTCAGCTCTGACTTTTTGCTGTCCCTCTCCCGTTCTGCTTACCTTTACCCTAATGTCCTCTTTATCACCCTGACTTTTAGCACTACTTCCTCCTGCTTTTCTGCTTTTTTTCACTCTTCCACTCTGCCCATATCACTCTCCCTTCCTCCATCTCCCCTCTCAGACCCTGTATTACCTGTCTCTCCGGTCTGTCTATGCAGGTGTTTCTGTGTAGACTGTCTAGATATTTTGGTGGGTGCAGGGGCATCGAATAGCGCCCGTAACTTGGACCCGTGGCGCTGCTACATGTGCCAGCCCCTGCAGCCCTATGGCGTGTTGAAGCGACGCCACGACTGGAGCATCAAGCTGCAGGAGTTCTTTGTCAATGACAACGGCCAGGAGTTTGTGAGTCCCATCAAGATACTCTGGTTGAATGCTCATATTGTCCCCTGTCTGAAAAAGCTGTGCTTGTTAATAAACATTTTGATTGGGTCTGTATGTTTCTCAGGAGAGCCCAAAGACTTACCGGGCTGTCCCGGCAGAACAGAGGCGCCCCATACGCGTGCTTTCACTGTTTGATGGTATTGCTACTGGTGCGTATTTGAATTTTGTTTTTCACTGGAAGAGAATGTACTTCCATTGTCAGGGCTAAAAATTCTACCAATTGCACCTTTAAGTGGAACGTTCTGCAGAAAATACTGTGACCAACATTTACCTGTGGTTTCATAGGCTACTTGGTGCTACGAGACCTAGGCTTCAAAGTGGATCATTATATTGCATCAGAGGTGTGTGAAGACTCCATATCGGTGGGGGTTGTCCGACATGAAGGAAGAATACAGTACGTGCATGACGTACGCAACATCACCAGGAAGAATGTAAGCCGATCAGCTCTCTCCATTTGTCTATGTTGACATTCTTGACACGTGTACTGTACTGGCAGAAAAAAACAAGACTGATTAGAGTGAGATTAGAGGGAGAGTCGAATACAAGACTCAGTCCCGCCCACAAATGGCTGACAGTCTTTTTGTAACACAGGTGCCTTTTCTCCTTGTCTTAATTCAACATTTGATTAGGATTAGTAACTATATTGATGTTTTGACTTATTGATGTTTTGACACAAAATGGGCTGCCATTTTGTGTCATCAAATAATCCTTTATACCTTTAAACATCAAGTAGTATGTTTTAGTGTCTAGTAATTAAAAGCTTAAGTGTGATGCTACACATCTGTTCTGTGGGCCATTGCCTGTTCAGACAGGTCATACTACCTTATTGTAGCCTATTGAGAGTCACCTTCATTAAACTGAACCTCACCTGATAGTTGAAGTGTATAGGACCTTCAACCCATACTTAAACACATGCTAATGAATGGGATTTGGAGGGCACTTTTGAGGTGCAAACACAGACAGAACTTTACCACATGCAACCTTGGACGACATCACTTTTATTGCTTCTCATTAGACAACACTCTTCCCCCTCTGCTCCCACATCAGTTCTAAACACACAACGTCTCCACAGCTGCAAACAGGGGCGCTATGTTGGGTCGGATGCCAGTCTGTGATGTCATCTGGGTTGGAGGACAAAGCAGAGCCTCTTTTCAAAGTTAATCCCCCAGAACCCATTCACCCCTTTGTCCTCAGAGTACTGTCAGAGGGTTTGGGCCCTCAGGCATCAGGGCTCAGCGACCACCCCCACAGTCCCCCTCTTGGTGTTGAGAGGTTCAGCACAGTAGATCACTCTCCAGTAAATTCTTTGTCACAGATGAAAAGGCCCCTTTCTAGAGCGGAGGGGGAGGGGTTGTGTAGAGACGTGTTGGGGGTGTTAAGGGGACGGGGTATTCTGTAGGGTTTGAGGAGGATGGGGGATTGGTGTAATACACCACCCTGCATTGGAGAGATCTGGTATTTAATGAGTAACGGCCCTAATAACAGGCTGGAGCTTTAATGTGTGTTGCACCCACTCTGACAGTAGGTGGTGCTGTTGTCTCACACAGATAGAGGAGTGGGGCCCGTTTGACCTGGTGATTGGAGGAAGTCCCTGTAACGACTTGTCTATCGTGAATCCTGCCAGGAAAGGCCTGTATGGTGAGTATTCATCTTACCAACATTAAGGCCCTGTCCCAATACCTCCCCTTCTCCTAGATTTCTGCCCTAACCCTAGATTTTGCGCGTTCTCGTGTAGGGGTAGGGTGTCTTAATACTTTAGGGAACAAGGGTGCTATTCTTCCCTTAAAATCAACACTCAAAACATAGGATGCGTCTCAATACGCATAGTATGCATACTAAATATTATGCCAGACAACGATTAGCATGTCCCAAACCATAGTACGCAAATTTAGTGTGTCAGTAGTCCCCGGATGGTCTACTATTTCCTGGGGATTTTTGAAGTATGCAACCCTGCATGCTTTTTGGCCTGATATAGCCCACAATTCTTTGCGACACAGAATAGGAGGGGTTTCCCAATCCCGGTCCTTCTTTGGCTCTGTTTAGTATCTTTTTTAGTATCCAAAAGTTAGGTAATAATAAATGTGTCATTACATGAGTTTTTTTGTTATTGTACCAATATTAAATTCATTTTAAATGAAATGTGAACAAGTTGTGCCAAATGTTTAATGTTCAAACTTTGCGGGCTTCGTCGCTTGTGGAAGTGGTCTTATTTTAGATACAACGTTATGACGCGTTAGTATATCCCCATGCTGGCATACTCGCTTACCTTATACTTAATAGTATGTACTTTACCACCACATGCGTAGTATGTACTTTTAGTATGCAGTATGTAATATGCATATTGGGATTCAGCCAGTGTGAGGTCCGATGCAGGCTTAAAATGAATGGTCCTGGTCAAGACAATCTCCTGAACTCCAAACTGAACGTCAGAATGGGAAAGAAAGGTGATTTAAGCAATTTTGACTGTGGCATGGTTGTTGGTGCCAGACGGGCTGGTCTGAGTATTTCACAATCTGCTCAGTTACTGGGATTTTCACGCACAACCATTTCTAGGGTTTACAAAGAATGGTGTGAAAAGGGAAAAACATCCAGTAAGCGGCAGTCCTGTGGGCAAAAATGCCTTGTTGATTCTAGAGGTCAGAGGAGAATGGGCTGACTGCTTCAAGCTGATTGAAAGGCAACTTTGACTGAAATAACCACTTGTTACAACCGAGGTATGCAGCAAAGCATTTGTGAAGCCACAAGACGTACAACCTTGTGGCGGATGGACTACAACAGCAGAAGACCCCACCGGGTACCACTCATCTCCACTACAAATAGGAAAAAGAGGCTACAATTTGCAAGAGCACACCAAAATTGGACAATTGAAGACTGGAAAAATGTTGCCTGGTCTGATGAGTCTCAATTTTTGTTGAGACATTCAGTTGGTAGATTTAGAATTTGGTGTAAACAGAATGAGAACATGGATCCATCATGCCTTTTTACCACTGTGCAGGCTGCTGGTGGTGATGTAATGGTTTGGGGAATGTTTTCTTGGCACACTTTAGGCCCCTTAGTGCCAATTGGGCATTGTTTAAAAAAGAGCAATGTTTCTGACCATGTCCATCCATTTATGGCGACCATGTACCCATCCTCTGACGGCTACTTCCAGCAGGATAATGCACCATGTCACAAAGCTGGAATCATTTCAAATTGGTTTCTTGAACATGACAATTAGATCACTGTACTAACATGGCCCCCACAGTCACGAGATCTCAACCCAATATAGCATCTTTGGGATGTAGTGGAACGGGAGCTTCGTGCCCTGGATGTGCATCCCACAAATCTCCATCAACTGCAAGATGCTATCCTATCAATATGGGCCAACATTTCTAAAGAATGCTTTCAGCACCTTGATGAATCAATGCCACGTAGAATTAAGGCTGTTCTGAAGGCGAAAGGGGGTCAAACACAGAATTAGTATGGTGTTCCTAATAATCCTTTAGGTAAGTGTACAGTACTGTATATAACATCAATATCTCACACATAAGCATTTTTTTATTGTTTATATTTGTAGACGAGTTGTTAACTGACCTAAGGCAAGAAGAAATGCAGCAGTATTTCTATATTATTTATTTACATAATCTCATATGTATATTGACAGATATTATACATTGCATCACTTATACACTCTGTAAACCATAGGTAAATGCAGATATGGATGTCAAATTGTAACAAAAATGTATCCTAATATTTCTACCTATTTATTCAGAGGGCACAGGGAGATTGTTCTTTGAGTTCTACCGCTTGCTGAGTGAGGCCAAACCCAAGGAAGGCGAAGACCGTCCCTTTTTCTGGATGTTTGAGAATGTGGTGGCCATGGGCGTCAATGACAAGAGGGACATCTCCCGTTTCCTTGAGGTACATGTTGTTCACAATATGATGGGATCTCAATACCGTGAAAATCTCATGGATCTTTGGCATTACCTCAAATTATAACACAGGGATAAATTGTACACATTGTTTGTGTTTGTGTGTGCATCCTACAGTGTAATCCAGTAATGATCGATGCCATTGAGGTGTCTGCAGCTCACAGGGCCAGGTACTTCTGGGGGAACCTACCAGGAATGAACAGGTATGTGATGATTTGCTATACACATTATTCGTCCAAATCTTATTGGTAATTTTCCTAACATAGTACGTATGTCACATTTGTGTTGTTACTTCCTTATACATGTTATGCTTGTCACATTTTTGTTGTTAATTGATAACACTATTTGTTTATATAATGTTTATTTGTCTCTTTATATAATGTATAATTTGTCTCTTTTTTTGGTAGTTGACTAATATGTGGAATTTGACTAAATGTCAGGAAGTAGTTACACATTTACCTAAGTCACACCAAGAATGAACACTGGCAATTTGAACATAGCTTGAATTATATGCAGGTTTTCTTCTGTATGAATGGTACCCAAAACTGAGTCGACCAGGCCAATAGGTTGCTTTTTAGCAACAGATATAGAGATCATTAATGTAATGCTTTGAATCCCTAATAATGCATTGGCTGCCTAGCTTGTTGATATTTCAATGTTGTTAGCTGTATGGATAGGCTGTTCACAGGCTGTTCAACTCCTTGTGTTGCTTGCTTAAGAAAAGCATAGTTAACACCAGTGGTGGGTAGAATACAGAGTAAAAGTACACTGCTGGGTTCACCCGTTTTGGGAAGTTCACAGTTAAAACCTAACTTACCTGGTAAGGGGAGTTCATTACTAAGCAATGATCATAACTAATCATTTTTTAAACTTTGTTTTAATTTCAGAGATCCCTGGTAAGTTATGAACTATGTAGGGGGGTCTACGTGATGTAGTGTTCTAAGTTGCTGTATTCCAGGACAGTCTACGTCATGACAGTCAGTGGTTCGAGCCTGACTATGAGTTCTCTGACTTTCCTCCGACCTCTTGCATGAGGCAGCGCAAATTGGCAGCGTACCTTTACCTGCTCAAATTAAATTACAATTTTACAATTACGGTAGATTCGATTTTTATCAGAAAATTTGGTCGGCAGCCAATAACTTTACCGGCTTTTCAAGTATTTTATTGGCAATAAAGCATAAGCTAGGGAGAAAGGCATGTAGTGGGAGACAGAAAGGAAGGGCACAGAGAGTGGTGAGCCGGGGCTTGAACACCCGTTGCTGGGGGGCACGTGTGGTCCAGAGTTAAGAGCTTAGACCGCTGCACCAAACTCTGCACCATTAAATCAGGTTTGAGCTGTTTGTTGCCACTTCATGGATATTGCTTGGGGGTTTAAGTCCTGTTTTCCATGTGCAAGGCCTCGGTGTGCTTCTGGGATGGACAAGTTAGAGCTGCAGGACTGCCTGGAACATGGTCGTGTGGCTAAGGTAACATCATCTTACATTTACTAAGAGCAACTGGTGGACAGGAATAACTTGTGGTTTAAATTCAGCATATTTCAATATACTGGTGGACAGGAATAACTTGTGGTTTAAATTCAACATATTTCAATATACTGGTGGACAGGAATAACTTGTGGTTTAAATTCAACATATTTCAATATACTGGTGGACAGGAATAACTTGTGGTTTAAATTCAACATATTTCAATATACTGGTGGACAGGAATAACTTGTGGTTTAAATTCAACATATTTCAATATACTCTATGTGTGTTATATAAAACACATACAGTTCAGAATAAAATCACTCTGACCATTGTAAATGTTTCATATTAGGGCTGCAAAGGTATTCACAACTGCACCATATGGTAAGGGGTGCTCTTTACATTTTCCACATAAACCTGGATACATAAAACATTCAGTTTTTACTATACTGTTTACTAGGAGGCCTATTTCAGAAACATTGCATCAGCTCAGAAAAATGTAGCATGGCTTTATTAAATTATCAACAACTAAGAGGGGTTGGTTACAGGGTGGGAAAGTAAAAAAAATTCCCCGCCAGCAACTGTGGGGGGAGGGTGCCCAATGCCCACATTTCGCTAGCCATTTAGATGTTTTACCAGACACTTTTTCCCACAATTCAATATACTGTATAAATGAAAACGCACTAGCTCCTTCTATAGTGGTGCATTACAATAAATTCATTATTGTTAATAATATTGCTAAAAGACATGTTGTAAAATCTAGTCTGTGAGACAAATAATTTTCCGATGATTGAGAAATTGTGTTAATCAGTTTATTGTTGGATGTCCTACTACTAAATTTTGTCAGCTACATTTAGATTGTTCACCCAACCGGGTTTCAGGTTTGAGAGGTTTAAAACTCTATATTTGTTGAATCAGCATTTCATTTTATTTGTGCAAAATAATTTTATTTGTTGGACAAAAATGTCTGAGATTACTATTGAAATATTCCAAGCATTGGCTTAATTAGCTCCCATGAAATCTACAAGTAGATGCTTGTTCAGTAATAGAACCAAAACCAATACAACAGTAAGTATAAAAGGAAACCATATTATGGCAAAGGAAAATTGTTGATTAACAAACGATTCAAATTCAGTTAGTTTTGTCCTTGAGAATTTCAACAGCCTCTCGTTACATATGTGTGTGCTGCATGCGCTTATGCTTCTCTGGTAAAACGAGAGTGCCGCTTATCAGAATCCAATCAAACCGAGACGCAATGAACACACCCACCCCAGTTTTTACTGACAGCAACACTTGTTACTTGTTTAACTTTCTCTGATCATGGATAATAACGTTATATTATCAAGTGCACATCAAGTTCCATATATCCGTATCTAAACAGGTTTTGTAATCTATATTTTCTACATTCATTTAATTTAGCCTACTGGTGCTAAAGTGTGAAACTTTACGCGGTTTGCCAGAGGGGGAGTTTTATTTTTTTTAAGTACAATTTGTGGCCACCAGTCAGTATCGATGAGCACAACAGTGATTGTTTGGCTCACAGCCGTTTATAATTTGACTTGCTTAACATAGCCTATATATGTACCATTAAAGTGTTTTAGATATTATTGAATTCAAAGAGACATGACGTTTTTAAGAGAAGCTCACCAAAAATTGGTTTTAAACAGTTTTTTACGCATTTAATTTGTCATTATAGAAAAATACAAAGTAAAGGATCTTCCTTGTTGTAAGTTCATACGCAGATGAATAAACTGAAGGGTTTGTTGTTTGCTCCCTGTTTGTAAACAAAATAGTAATGTTGTTGGATCAAATCCGAAGAAAACATATTTGGAATTTATCATCATGCCAATATAGGACAAACTACACACAGTTGTGGCTATATGAACAGTCAGTGAGCTTTGTGTTCATATTGAATGTAAACATTTTTTCTTACCATGTTAACGTCAGGGTTGGTTGTTTTTTCCATGCTTGTTTGTTTACTGTTCTTTCTGCACTCATAAGGTTTGTCTGGATGTTCCTCTCACTTCCGTGCTTCCCCCCGTGTTTCACATTAGTGCAGCAGATGAATGGCATATTTCAAGAGAATCATTCAAATTGGTATACAAGCATGACATTTGGCAGGGATACTCGCTAAAGGTTACTTTTTGGTGATGCTATCATCAAATTTGGTACAAATATTTTTCAAGGAACATTCTCATGGAGAAATGTGTGTGCCACTCAAACATTCAAGATGGCCATCATTTTCATGATGGCCACCATTTCTGTCAGAGCTCAATTTAATGTGTTATGGAAGGTTTTTGTTAAATAGAGTGAATATCATTACACAACCAGGGCATATTAAAGACTTCACTGCTGTGGAACTCAGCATGGGGTTTATGTCTAACACCCCTTCATCAATTAGCTAGTAATAGATTTAGTTAGATAGCCACACCTGAATTGACAGGTGGTGCCAGCGCGAGAGCTGAGCCAAGGGTAAGCGAGGCAATATATGACTTGTTCATGTATGCTTATCTGGAAGGTGTACAGATCACACAGGACTTAAATGGCACTGGATGAATGATCAAGCTAGGTGTAGGTGACCCGAACCTAGTTGTATCCCATACCTGAATGTGTACTATGTCTATGATTGAGGTGGTAAAAGGATAACCCCTCGACCTTATTCAGACAACAAACCCCCAAAATGGCAAATGAAAATCCCATGTCAGCCAAGAGGCCAACTGATTGGATGAAATATTTTCTTTGTCAGACAGACACAAAGGATTCCCTCCAATCACCACCTACCCATTATGTTCCTCAACATGATGCTATAAAATGATTGCCACCAACATTCCACTTTTTCACAAGATCAACAACATGCAAATGACCCTGGACCTGGAATGACTGGATGAAGGTGGCGGTAAAGAAGCTACTTTGAGAAGGAACCAAGCGACGTATCACTACAATTGTTGACTTCCTTTCAACAACACAAAGTTACTTCATCCCCAGAAGCAACAATCCCATGCTCAATGTAGTGAGACAGATGAAGGCCAAAGAAAGCTTCACAGAACCATGATGCAGAAAAGTCTAGATGATCATGTTTGCTTTCTTTGTGATAACATATCTCCTGGATCTGACCTATGTCAGGAAATGACAATGCACCTGAATGTCAGACTACATGAATTTGCACAAACACTGAATGATGGTAAATTATTGGCTTAACTAAGTGGTGCTGATGCCATTGCTTAGGAGCTAAAATACCATCATCTTTGTCCTCTTTACAACAGAGAAACTCCACCTCAGAAGGCTTGAGAAAGAGTCAGAGAGTGAAACGGTTCAACCAGCCATCTTTCCTATGGCTCTTTCACCTATATTGTTGAAACCAGTCTCAATTCTGATTGTCCTTCCACCTTCCGTCTCGCAGATATGTGCAACCTGTACTAGCAGCGTCTACATCAACTGGGTGTACATTCCCCTACAGTTAACTCTACTAGACTAAAGGAAAAGCTGTTGGCCGAGATCCCTGAACTCACACCTCACAAACAGGGCAGAGATGTGCTCCTGGCTTTTAAGAAAGATGTTGGCTTGGCTCTCTCTCAAGCGTCTGAAGACTCAGAGGCAATTATCATGGCCAAGGCAGCAAAAATCCTGAGAAGGCATATTCTGGATCATTGTACAGATCTGTGTGATGACGAAGGGAGCACATATGGTTAATCCAAACATGTCGCCCGAGCAGCCGTTTCTTTTTTCACTGTTCACCCAACATGGAAAACTTTAGTCAGATCATGCATGGGATGATTACGTTCACCGGCTATACTTCCTGCTATTGAATTCACAGGTGCTCAATCTGAACACAAGGGGCCCTATTTTAACGATCTGAAATGCAAGTATCAAACGCGAAACACAAGTGACATTGTGGGAGGGTCCCAGGTGCTGTTGCTATTTTACCGGCGGGAGAAATGACTCATGCACCCGACGCAAATCTAAAATGGGTAGGTCTGAAGTAGCTTCATTAGTCATAGGTGTGGTTTAAGAGTAACGTGCAATATACCAATCAGAGCGTCATCTCACATTCCCTTTAAGAGCAGGAGCGCTTGTTCCATGGCGGATTGCTATTATCACAGGCGGATTGCTATTGATTTTTCTTATTACAAAATGTGAATAAAGTAATGTCACGACATACTTTTGCGATGTTTTCGGCTCACTCTCACTGAATCAAGAGGTTATGAATGCATGGTAATATTTTTGCAATATAGTCTAACATTAGAGCGAGATTACTTTGCATACCTCACTCTGTTATATATGCTCCTCCGTTGTGCACACGCTACATTATGGCCAAACATGCGCGCTTAAAATAGCATCTGAATAACATGACACTGAATTTTAACCAGGTTTTTCCTGGTCAGTGGCGGAATTGTTTTCGGTAACTGCAAGATAGCACCAGGGAACGTTTGCGCCGGAACACGCCTCTTCTTTTCGCTGAACCGCCCAACGAACGCAAGTTCATTCCCTAATTTACCGATGCGCATCTGTAGAGGGAAAAGTCCCATTTGCGTCGGGTGAACGATAGGAATGATACATGCTTTGGTGTAAAAAGTCAATTGCCCTGGGTGTAAGATAGGGCCCAAGGAGTTGCTGGAGATCAACGTGGCATGATAGCCTTATCTGACTTAGCTAACCCAAATCCCGGGCAGCCAATTTTGCGGTGCCTTGTGCAAGAGGCCTGAGGGAAGTCAGAGAACCCATGGTTGGGCTTGAACCCACTGCAATGCAATGACTTAGCTCACTACGCCACGCGGACCCCCTGTGGACCACTATTTACTGTTTATGTAGTAAGGATAGATGTACAAAAACTTTTTATTCTGAACGACTCATCAATATAATGACTGTCGGGTTTACTGCACCTAGGACATGGTATTGGATCATTATATTGACTACATATGCCGATACCTGATCCTGTGTTTTTAGCCAGTATCTGACACATTTCTGTTCCCAGTGTCCGATCGGTGCATCCCTACTTGAAATCATTGTGGGCACATTTCCAACTTTGTGAGAGAAACTCAAGGAGGAATAGCTAAATTTAAAATGGCGAATGGTCATGATGAATCAACATGGGAAAATCTTCCAGCTTCACCTATAGACAAAGCTAGACTCTGATATTGCTAAATGTCCGTTTCTTGCCTGGTATTATTATTTCTCTCAGACATGTTTAGAAAGTGATTAAGATATAACGTATCTATGCACATTTTTGCTAAACCACATTTTGTCTACATTTTGGGAAATAATTTTTTGCTGATATGGAAAGTAAAACAATGTATTCTATGTGGCAATGCATGTGCAAACTGTATGTTACAGAAGGATTTTCTATATTTAGGTTTGGGTCCGGACTTCACAATATTATTTTGTCCATATAGTTGTTTGGCTGCAGGCAGGTAAATAAAAATAGCTGATGCTCAAAACGTCTGGCTATGACAGTGATTCTCAACTACTGGGTTAGGACTTCTGGTGGTACAGTAAACAAAAAGTGTGGGAGACATTGACCTAGGGTGCTAATATTGAGGTGTGAGATTAAAAATGGAATCACAAAAAAATACAATGGAAATCATGTAATTTTGAGAAAAGCAACGTAATTGACAAAACTGTTTTTTTTTTGCAAAATACAAATTTTAAAGGCCCCAAAATACCACAGGAGAAACAAGGAAACGCGAAGAAACAAAAACAACTTTGTCTCCCCACTGTTTTCAGGCAGCCCTTATCAGAAGAATCTGATTTGGCAAAATAAGTTAAAAGAGAATATGTGTGTTTGTAGCCATGTATATTCACCCATCTTTTGCCCATTAAACTAAAAAATTTCTTCAATAACTGTTTACATTTATTTTTTGCTCTACCGAAAACATACAGTACAGTGACCCTCAATCGCAATACATACCATACCTTGGGTTAGACATGTTGTGGCACGCCTAGTTTATATACATATATTATATACTGTATAATTAGTGTGTATTGTTTTGTAGTTTGGAAAGGTGCGCACCATCACCACGCGCTCAAACTCCATCAAGCAAGGTAAAGACCAGCACTTCCCCGTCATGATGAATGGCAAAGAGGACATCCTGTGGTGTACCGAGCTGGAGAGGTGAGACCTAGACCCCTTTACCGTAAGAAATGCTGGAGCAGGTGCTAAAGCACCACCCTCATGTGCTTAGAGGTTGGAAATGAGAATGTGTTTTAACATGGTGTCACAGTCTCCCTTAAGGGAACTGATAGCCTTTTTAGTTTCTCCTCTGTTTATATTTCAGAGTTCCTATGTCTATTTAGGTTTCTACACAGTGTGTTATTTACATTTCTCCCACCATGTGTTTATTCAGTTTTCCCGCTCATCACATATCAGATGGTTTTCATTATCCAATCATTGCACAGCAAAATCAACATTTCACAATATCTATCAATTTATATTATACATCTAACTAACTTTTGTTAAATCTATTTTAAATTCGTTATGTTGTCCCTATATTGTTTCTTGTGTTCAATATATAATATATAAACAAATTAAATTTGCCCTGCCACAAAAAATTAGTACTGCATACTTTAAGTAGGTAATAATGCACCTCAAGTTTGTTTTATACATATTGCAAATATATTATGTATAAGAGCTGTTCCTAGTTCTTTAATACAGCAGTTATTTCTAGTCAGAGGTTCCTTATTGCAAAAATTAACTGGTTAGTAACGGTATTAAAAAGGGATGTGACAATTTATTGATATTTTAACAATCGCAGGACACCACAGAAACCATGTTAAAATGGTGGAAACAATTCAAATTGAGTGGCAGCATATGTTGCTCCAAAATGTGTACATATGTTTCTGCATTAATTGATTCAAATTGAACTATATTTTTTCATGAATTTGTATGCTTTACTTGACAGGAACCTGATGACAGAGTACATTGTTAGTTTTAGGCAGCGGCTTAGACCACAGAAACACTGTACATTAGGTCACAAATTCTTTCAATTCAGATGGTTAAAAAAGCAATGTGATTTTATTTATTCACTGGCTTTGTCATTGGTCATTTTCAGAAAAACACATACAGTAGATTCAAACACTAAAAGGAGTTTCTACATTTTGTATACAGTCATACGAAGTAAACATTGCACTTTCTCGAAGCAGGCAGCTTTCTCACTCCGTGAGAGCATTGTTGAGTTAGTTGGAGTGCTACATCATAGGGTTCCAGAGATCACCAGTAATGCACTACTGTAGATAGAACAGCACATGATGAACCAGGGATAGAGTCAAATTCCTTAAGATCACCACTAATGCACTACTGTAGATAGAACAGCACATGATGAACCAGGGATAGAGTCAAATTCCTTAAGATCACCACTAATGCACTACTGTAGATAGAACAGCACATGATGAACCAGGGATAGAGTCAAATTCCTTAAGATCTTGAAAAGATGCCTTGTGGGAAGTTGAAGCAGAGTGGAAAATTACAGTAGACTTCTTATTACAAATAGGTGACAGTAAATGGAATTTAATTACAGGATACAGATTTTCCTCCCAGTTGACGCACATCTCTCAAAAAATCTAATTTAGCATTAAGTTCAGTGTTTTAAAGAAATCGCTCAGTGTAAACCAGCCGCGGTCGGTGGATCTTAATTGGGGAGCCCGTCCTCCCCAATTAAGATCCACCGACCCCGGCTGGTGTAAACCCATAGTAAGCTGGTACATTCTTGAATAAACAGGAAGATAGTGAGTGGATTAGATGTTTATATATTGCACTGACCGAGAGATCAACACCTGTAAAATGAAGAGATGATAGATCATTAACCAATGTGAAGGGGATGATGGATCAATATCGGCAATAAGAGTTGATGGATGAATAACTAACAGAAAGGTGATTATTGATCAACTAAGAAATTGGATGCTGGATCAATAACTAATGTGAAGGACGATTTCAAAACTAAAGAACTAACAATAACTATTTTACTAAATCCTTCATCAGTTATTAGTCAAATTTGATCAGCATTGTTATTACTGTCATTCCAAATTGTAACAAGTTACCCTCAACATTGCTTGGCTCTAAACGGTAGCAAACAGACTAACGCAGACTTCCTGGCCTAGTCCAATAAACAGATCAACGCAGACTACCTGGCCTATTCCAGAAAAAACAGACTAACATAGACTTTCTGGCCTAGTCCAGTAAACAGACTAACACAGACTACCTGGCTTAGTCCAGTAAACAAACTAACACAAACTACTTGGCCTAGTCCAGCAAACAGACTAACACAAACTACCTAGCCTAGTCCAGTAAACAGACTACCAATGACTACCTGGCCTAGTCCCGTAATCCAATTAACACAGTTTACCTGGCCTAGTCCAGTAAACAGACTAACGCAGACTACCTGGACTAGTCCAGTAAACAGACTAATGCAGACTCCCTGGCCTAGTTCTGTAAACAGACCAATGCAGACTACCTAGCCTAGTTCAGTAAACAGGCTAAAGTAGACTACCTGACCTAGTCCAGTTAACAGACTAATGCAGACTACCTGGCTTAGTCCGGTTAACAGACCAATGCAGATTACCTGGCCTAGTCCAGTAAACCAACTAACGTAGACTACCTGGCCTAGTACAGTAAACAGACTAATGCAGACCAGCTGGTCTATTCCACTAAACAGAGTAATGTATACTACCTGGCTTAGTCCAGTAAACAGACTAACACAGACTAACTGGCCTAGTCCAGTCAACAGACTAATGCAGACTACCTGGCTTAGTCCCTTAAACAGCTAACGCAGACTACGTGGCCTAGTTCAGTAAACAGGCTAAAGTAGACTACCTGGTGGAATAGTCCAGTAAACAGGCTAAAGCAGACTACCTGGCCTAGTCCAACAAACAGGATAAAGTAGGGTTACACTTTATTTGGAGAGTCCGAAATTCCATCTGTAGGTGCTCTACAGATGGTTTGTTGATAAAATGATTATCAACAAACTATCTGTTGATAAGCAACTAATTGTGTAGGGGTAAGTTTAGAATATGTTTTAGGGTAATGGTTAAGGTAAGGCTTAACATTAGGGGAAAGGTTAAGGTAAGGTTAGGGTTAGGTTTTTTTTTCTTTAAAATGTTGTTGATAGTTTGCAGATAAACTGTAGAGCATCTACAGATACACTTTTTGGACTCTCAAAATAAAGTGTTACCTAAAGTTGACTACCGGGTGGCCTAGTCCAGTAAACAGACTAATGCTTGGCCTAGTCCTGTGTTTTCTTTTGCAAAATGTTTTGCTACCGTGTACACTAATTAATATGCATTGTCCATAGGTTACCATATTAACAACATTGTTCTGCTCCTCCAGGATCTTTGGCTTCCCTGTGCACTATACAGATGTGTCTAACATGGGCCGCGGTGCCAGGCAGAAGCTGCTGGGCAGGTCTTGGAGCGTGCCTGTGATCAGACACCTGTTTGCCCCTCTGAAGGACTATTTTGCATGTGAATAGTACCCACCTCTCTATCCATTCCACACCTCCATCTCTCTGCTCCCACATCAGGGAGAAGCATCTGGATACGTTCTCTCATCATGAAGCTGTGGGGTTAGGGCAGCCCCACTCCTGAAGGAACTGGGACAGAATACATGCTGATTCAGCTCTCACCCTCTGTGTTACTAGGGTCTTTTCACCAAATACACTATATATGTACCCTACACAAATCAAGAAGAAAAACCTGCTTTTACTGAGCGAAACCAGCCCTGCCAGGTCCTAAAGCCTTCTCCTGAGCAAAAGACTGAGTGTGACATGGAAAATACCAGTGCCAGGTCTTGGTATTTCCTGGTAGCCATAGTGTTACTCTAGGGTTGTAAGTTTTAAAACACTGCCTTTATTTTTCTAACAAATTACTTCATGTTGGCTTGAACTGTATTTGTTGTAATCACCATTTTATAGGTCAAACAATGCCACACTGATTTTTGTAAAACGGTTAAGAATTTATATACAGTACATCTTTTTTTATGGCTGAGTAATGTTTTTTTGTTTAATTTTCATGATGTCAACATATTCAGGGTTTTGGGAATACTGTAAATATGCTTGCTCCAAAATGCCAATATGACAAAATACTTGAAATAATTTGATCCAAACAAGCTGAGACAGAATGAAGAATCCATTTCCAGCCATATCCAAATACATTCCCAAATACACTGTAAAATTTATGTAAAGGATTATCAAAATTGGACATTTTGACATTCATGTACTACTGTTCTAAAATATAACTATTTTTAAACTGGAAGTTTTTTGTTGCTTTTACCAAAATTTTGTGGGCATTACCTCATCATCCAGTGCTCCATTTTCAAAGGTTGCCATGTGGATTTTGTCTATAGTATAGGATTAATTGCATAGAATTAGAAGTAAATAAAATTGTGTTTGGAGTCACCCATTGTTCTTTCTATTCCTATGCATTTAAAAATGTTAAATAGGGGAATCCGGACCGATAACCTTTGAAAAGCTGGACTCTGGGCATCTAAAACCCACCTTGGGTACTGTGCAAGAACAAAAACATTTTATATGAATGTTTTAGTCACTGGAATGTTTTTTTAATACTTTTATACTTTATTTTAATACTGTATATATGGAAATGTTTACAAAATTTAACAATATTTTATTGGTCGTCAATTGTCCTATTGTCATTTCAATTTTACATTTCTATAATCTGTTCTTTTTAGTGTCTACCCATTCCAGCTAGCTTTGAAGGCCTTTTTTTCCTTTTTAGTGATTTAATGTGTAGTTTTTTCTCCAGGATTTTTTTGCCTGATTTTATATATGAAAATGTTCATAGTAGAAAGCTGCCAGTTATTTCAGTTGACTGTACTCACTACGTAATCACTCAGTTGCTAGTCATTCATGGTGCCTTTGAGTGGAATGTACATCTAATTTCAGTTACACACAACCCTATTTTAATAACATAACTAGCACTTGCTGTACTTCAAAGGTTATTTTTTTACAAGATGCCAAAATACATAATTTGTTTACATGCTTTATTAATACTACTGTATGCTTTTAAGTCTGCTGAATGTTATGCATATGATGTTGAATATAAGAAATAGTTTTTGTATGATTTTCCATATTTTCATGACACCTTTTAATATGTTTTCTTTTAGAAAACTCAGATCTGCATACTTACAACATTTTCTGAAATAGCAGAATACTATACAAGGCTTGCTTGAGATATATACAAAGTATATATAATTATATAGTGTTTTAGAATATGATTTCAATTAATAGTGTTTCTGTCAGTGTATGTTAGAAAACTTCTAAACATTTTTTATTTCTTTTGTAAAAAAAAAAGAACATTCTCCAATAATGCAGGACTTCCATTTTGCTTTCTAAAAAATATTTTCCTTTTTTAAAGTCCTGTGAGATATGCTCATATAGTTAGAGTACTAATATGTTTTTGTCAAGGCAGTGAAAAACCATTTTGTGTACTCGATACATGTTACTTTTATTCAATAAAAAAGCCTTTACTTGATGGACTTTGCTATTTTTACCTGATGGACTTTGCTATGTAAATTGTTGAGCAACAAAGAATGCTTCTAGCAGTCTCAAATTGTATAGGCAAAGACTTCCACAAAGACCACATGAAGGCATGGACAACACCTACCAATAAGCCACTGATCTCAGAACAAAGATCCACTATGCTGAACAACAGCACACTATTGCTGTGGCATTTGGAAGGCTGAATGAGATCCTTCCCCAGTGTCTATGTTCATGCAGAGATGCACATGGTCCCATATTTACAGTCTGATGATAATGGCGAGTGACAGGGTGGTGGCTCAGACAAACTGTAGGAGCGCTGCAACAAGTTGGGATTCCTGAGATGGTTTTATAAATAGTGTACAACCCAAATTCTGAAAAATTTGGGACAGTATGGAAAATGCTAAAGACTTGTATTTAAACAAAAATCTTATAAAGATAAGGTATTTGATGTTTTACCTGATCAACTGCATAGTTTTCTTCAAGGTAAACTGTTAATTTGAAATTGATGCATGCAACACATTGGGACAGGGACAATTTAGGACTAGTAATGGTGTGACAAGTTGAAATAAGAAGGTGATGTGAAACAGGTGAGGCAATCGTGAATCATCGTATACGGTATATGGTAAGTAACCTCCAAAATAGGCCTAGTCCTTCAAGAGCAAGGATGGGTCGAGGTGTGCCAATCTGCCAACAAATGTGTCAAACAATAATTCAACACTGTGAGAAGAACAATTTTACCTTTTGAAGATAAGAACAATTTCTTATTTGTTCTCTGTGCCAAAGAGGAAAAGGACCATCCAAGCTATTATCAGCATCAGGTACAAAAGCCAGCGTCTGTCATTGTATGGGTGTGTGTCAGTGCCATTGGCATGTGTAACTTGCACATATGTGGGTGCACAATCAATTAATGCAGAAACATATGTACACATTTTGGAGCAACATATGCTGCCACCCAGATGTCATCTTTTCCAGGGACGTCCCTGCATCTTCCAGCAGGACAACACCAAACCACATCCTGGCCAGATTACAAGTGCCCGGTTGAGTCAGCAGAGAGTGTGGGTGTAAGCATGGCTGCAGTCCTGACCTGTCTCCAGTTGAGAATGTGTGGTGCATTATGTAGCAAAAAATAAAGTAACGAAGGCCCAGAACAGTTGCGCAGCTGAAGACATGCATAATGGATGAATGGGGGAAAATTACGCTTGCTAAACAACTGGTGTTTTCAGAGCACAAACGCTTAATATGTGTAACTAAAAGAAAAGGTGATCTTACACAGTGGTAAAATGTCCCAACTTTTTAGGAATTTGTTGCAGTCATCAGATTTTAAATGAGTGTATTTTAAAAAATTAATTACATTCATAAAGATTCTTTTAAGATTTTCCATAAAATATTTAAGAATTGGGGTTGTACATTTATTTTATTGCAGTGTTGTTTTTATATATGTATTTTATAAGTTATGTTATAGAATAATTTTTTCTTCCATTTTGCACACCTCTAACTAATTGGACAGGTGCGTAGGATTAGATCAATCAATAAGTTATGTTACAAATTATAAAATAAAATTATAAAATCAATAAAATAATGTGTGGCCTCACCAGTGTTACGTGAGCTATGGCGATAATGGCAAGATAGTAGGAAAATGCATTGGTTTAGAAAATATTTGTCTCCAAGGTCCCAACATTTTTTTCTGGACCCCTTGCATGAGATGTTTTGTAACTTTTTTTACATTTATTTTGATGTATTTATAAAGTTTATTAACAAAATATCTTGTCAGTGCAATCAGCATACGTTGATGATTACCTAACAAAATAAATGAATAGGGTTGTTTTAGCTGTATGTGTTAAAATGAATAGAGACTGTCAGACTGTAATTAGAAAAACTGCATATGCAAAATCAGGTCTGTAGGAAATAATATGATCAATGCATGAAGAGTTGACAAAGCAAGGCTGTCCATTCATTCTTCGTATTGATTCTCAGAGCAAGATTTTAATGTTAGAAGTTACTAGTCAACCCTGGATAGAGAAATAAAATTGTCAGATGAGCGTTTCGAAGCAGTAACATTTAAACCTGGCAGATGTTCCTAGTTTGGCGCATTTGAGAGCAAGTAACAAACAAATGAATCATGTTCTACATTATGATAACATTGAATGAAAAATGGAGCACAGTAGAAAGAGACCCTGGGACAGCGTTCCCTTTCAATTATCATCCACAAGCATTATTGACCCATCTAAAAAAACAATCTGGAAAGAAGAATCTAACAAAATCACTCTGGAACTGGCTGCTAAATTTGCATATACCTAGCCCAAAAGACATAAAAGTGTTAAAGCAATATATTTTGGTAATATTCCACAAAAACAATTCTCTAAAATAATTGATTTTGAGTATTTTAAAATAAGATATTAAACAGAGCAAAGGTTCAATGTATTATTTGTAATTTAGTAATATGAGAAAATTATCTGAGTTTGAAAGTGTATCATCTGTGCTCTGGAACCTTCTAGTTCGTTGCGGCTCCAGCACAGAGCCGAGGTCAGCGGGGTTCTGATGCCAGTGGTTTCCAAACCTTTCCTCAGTGACTCAGCTGTGTCAGCGTTTTCTTTTAGCCCTGCACTAGGCTCACTTGATTGAAGCAGGTAAGGGTTTCATGAGTGGTTGAAAAGTTGATTCAGGTGTGCTAACTCTAGGCTACAGTACATGTAATATGGCATGGCTGGGGGTCCCCAGAAGAGGTTTGAAAACCACTGTCCTGATGCCACCAATCCCTCACCCATACACCTGTTTGACATTTCCCAATGACCTCCTATTTATAAATGTAGCCCTGCCCTAGTGTGTGTGTGTTGTTTTATTTGTCATTGTTGTAGGTAGCTTTGTTTTGTGTATTAAATTGTTTACTGACTTTTCTTTTGTGAGGCTTCATCCTAAGTATTTGAGTGATACTTGTTGGCTTCATTTTGAAGTCACTGTTTATTTTGATCTGGTTTTGAGTGGTTCCTGTGTCTTACTCTGCCTTACTGCTGAATTGTGACAGAATGTTTAGGCAAGTGTAAGGACTTGAGCGACTCTGACAAGGCTCAAATTGTGATAGCTAGATGAATGGGTCAGAGCATCTCCAAAACTGCAGCTCTTGTGGGGAGTTCCCGGTCTGCAGTGGTCAGTACCTATCAAAAGTGGTCCAAAGAAGGAAAAGCACTGATCCGGCAACAGGATCATGCATCAAAGCTCATTGATGCACATGGATGTGAAGGCTGTCCCGTGTGTCGGAACACAGTGCATCACAGTTTGCTGCCTATGGGGCTGCTGTTTTGGTGGCAAAAGGGGGAACTACACAATATTAGGCAGGTGGTCATAATGTTATGTCTGATCGGTGTGTATTTGTATTTTATTATTTGTTCTAAAAAGGGTGCTCTTTACATGGCTATAAGTTTGTGCACTACAAGAAGACAATACATAAACTGGCTAAACCCAGCCCGATCCAGCTCAGGCTGGAAACCTGTACATTTTTCTATCCTGCTTTCATTACAAATCTGCGGGGACCAATCACAAACTTGCTTGGCACGCTATTGGTGGGTTTAACACAATGACAATAGAGAAGCGACTGCAAGCAGCTTTTTGTTGACATTCAATCAACGGGGTAAGCCAGCACCCGGAATTTGAAGCTCCTATGGGGGAGAGTCTGAGGCTACCAAGGCACCAGTTTGCGTTAGCATTCCATTGAGTCCCATTCATTTTAGGGGTCAATTTGACAGTGAATACATTTACATCTGAAGCGTTTAAAGACTCTTTGTCTGTTGTTTATTTCTAAGAAAACACAACAAAGTATAAAAGTGTCCATTACCTTGTGTCTCACGTTATGGCCCCGTAGCAGCCGTTTTTGTAAGAATAGGCTAACGATTGTGTCATAACCACTCAACTTTCTGTCCCACAGTAGAGAAATTACCGTATAGTCCAGGAGAAGCTCACAGGCAATCGGGGGGACATGGAGGCATACAGTCAAGGGAGAAGCCCATAGAGAGTCCATGATCGAACGTTGCTGAAACAAAATATTTCAGCAACATTTTGATGGATTGGAAATACTTTCTACTCATGCTCTCCGTCTCTGCAAGAGGTAAGATTCGGAATGATTCAAATTTCTCTCTGTCTAAGTCAATGGCATGGCTTGGTCCATTTTATATACTGTCTATGCATTCAACATGGTGACCACCGAAGGATTTTGCACAACCTGTAAAAATCTCTCAATGCTGTTGCTGTTTCTACAAATCGCTGATCAATGCTACAAACCAACACATTTTTTTACATTTGAACTATGCCCGTCTCTTGTGCAGTAGAAAATACAGACTACTGTTCAATCCTAAAAAATATTGAGATTGGTCTGGTGATAGACAGACTAGACAACACACAACCATAACATATATGTAGTGAGGACTATATGCTTACGGCTAAGATGAGTGTAAATAAAGGCTTGTCAGGTTAATAATTTGCCTAATGCAAACTATAAACTTTTATGTGAATTTCTATTGTCAAAATTTGTTTACTGTTTAGGCAGGTGTTTGGACAAGCATTGGATGCCACAACTAAAGAATTAAACAAAGGTGTCAGGTTTTGTCACAGTTTTGATGTGGTGTAGTGAAGAATGAGACCGAAGCAGGACTGGCAGGTTGCAGATTTAATTATACAGTAATGTAGTTCCAGACTTGTTCACATATGACAGAGAATACTTGAGTGAATAACATAACGTCAGGAGAATACTTAAATACTGTGCTCTTAATCACAGCACCGAATACTTGTAGTATTCTACCTGGAAATACGCACACTATACAAATATCTCTTAGAACTACTTAAATCGCATTTAGTGGCAAGGGCACATAGCAGATTCCATGAAGTGAAAGTCCGGAACACAACGGGAGTAATGCAACTCGTACTTAAATCAAGTAGCAACAGATTATCAATGACCGACACCTCTCTCTAGTTTGGCCACCCTTTATACAGAGCAAACTAACTGGCTAATAGAACACGGCTGAACGTAATTATTAATCATCAGATCTACAAGATACCAGCCTAACCTAACCTAGAAACAGCCAAACTAGGGAGGTGTCACATGAACTTAAATGGACATTTCCAGTCTGGGTTGGGCATTACAGGTCCACACACGTTTTTGGTACAGTGACATCATCATGTCTAAACAATATGATAATTAGAACTACTCCTATTTGAATGTGAATATCACCATCTAGTATGTTATTTAATTTTTTTTTGTAATTTCATTTGTAATTTTTCTCCCGTCCTAATTCCCTCAAATCCTGCCTTGTTGGCAGCTCCGCAACTCCCTGGACAGAGCTATGGGATGGCGAACTATACTTCCGAAATTGAACCCACAAGTCTTGACACAAGGACAATCAATAGATTGACAAGTTTTTATAGATAGATGATAGTCATTTTCTAGTGACCCTTTACTGTTGTGGAAGACAAACGGTGTCCATCTCCGATATCCAGCAGGCTTCTGACTCCACAGGGACAGCCATGGGCACCTTGACAGTACACCCCCCCATAAGAGCGGCTCCAGACGTGAAAATCCCCCCGTGGGGAGGGTGACCCCAATGCCAACGAAGGGAGCCAAATATGGGGCGGAGCCACAAGCACTGGTAAGGGGGGCGGAGCAGCCACCACCGGCTAAGAGTGTGGAGCAAATGGCACTGGTAAAGGGGGTGGAGCTGCCAGAACCGGTAAAGGGGGCGGAGCAGCAGCACCGGTAGAAGAATTGGAGCCGCAGGCACCGTTTTGGCAGTGGCTACTCCATTACTGGTAGACTGGACACCGCAGACATTTTTTTTACATTAACATTTTAATCATTTAGCAGACACTCTTATACAATCAATTAATTTATTGTCATTGAGCATGTTAACACACAGAGAATAAAATTTGCTCTCAGGACCAGCAATATGACAGAGGCACTAATTCATTAGCCTATAATTAAAAAATAAAATTTAAATATAGAACAAATGAGATAAGGAATAAAATCAGTTCTTTAAAACAATCAAAGCAACAAGTATTTAAGAGCATCAGCAGTCCATAAAATGCCTCAGTGGTCCATAAGGTAAAGTGCATACAGTTCAATAAAGTGCATACAGTTCAATAAAGTGCATACAGTTCAATAAAGTGCATACAGTTCTTTAGGAAAAAGGGATGGCAGCAGCACACAGTAGACAATTTAGTTGACAATTCTTGAGTTCTCTGGGTAGAAGCTGCGCTTGAGCTTTGTGGTCCTAGCATTAACGCTGTGCAGTCTCTTGCTGGAGGGGGTTAAACAGTTTGTGTGCTAGGTGAGAAGGATTTCTCATGATGTTGGAGGTACCGCTCCTGCATCTGCTGGCATAGATGTTATACAAGGAAGGGAAGCTGCAGTTTGTGATCTTTTGAGCAAATTTAACTACCCTGCAGGGCCGCCTTATTCACTGCAGTGCAGTTCCCATACCAGACAGTGATGCAGAATGTTAGTGTGCTCTCCACCACACACCTGTAAAAAGAGATGAGGACAGCAGGACTGAGGCCATCCTGCTTCAGCCTCCTCAAGAAGTACAGGTGCTGGTGAGCCTTCTTGAGAATGTTACCCATGTTGGTACTCCACGACAGGTCGCTAGAGATGTAAATCCCCAGGTATTTGAGTGACGATACCATCTCCACCTCAGCTCCTCTGATGATGAGAGGTGATGGAGTATACCGCCCCCTCCAAAGGTCCACAACAATCACTTTGGTCTTATTATCCACATTGATACAAAGGTTATTTCCTCTGCACCAGTCCACCAGATCGTCCACCTCCTGCCTATACGCAGATTCGTCGCCATTGGAGATTAGTCCGCAAACTTCACTATATGACTGCCCTGCTACCTGGCAGAGCAGTCATGTGTGACGAGCGTGTAGAGGACGGGGCTCAATACACACCCCTGAGGAGAGCCGATATCGAGCACAACGGTGGATGATGAGATGCCATGGACCTTAACAGACTGCGGCCTGTTTGACAGGATGTCAAGCACCAATTTGCAGAGAGATAGTCCAAGTCCCAAGAGCAGCATTTTATTGACCAATGTCTGTTAAATGAAGAACTAAAATCTAGGACGAGCAGTCTGGCGTAAGTATCCCTGTTCTCCAGGTGGGTGAGAGCAGAATGGACAACAGCTGATACTGCATCAGACACAGACCTGTTCTTCCTTTATGCATACTGATGGGAATCCATATTGGTGTCTATGTTGTACTTCATGTAAGCCATGACCAGCCGCTCAAAGCATTTCATGACTATAGGTGTAAAGGGCGGAACACACCAACAAAACTAACAACTCGTCGGTGCGACTCTACGGATTGTTACGGTTGCCCACGTCGAGCCGAATCACCTTGGTCTTTGGGTAAAAAATAGCTCACGAACACACCCTTTCGACACGACTGACCGCCCAAGCACCACCTACATTTTGCGCATGCGTGAGAGGAAATATCTCTCCATACCGGCAGGCGGGGGTAATCTGTACTCTTCAATCAAAAAAGGGGACGCCGGAAGCAGCAACGCGGATATACAAAACAGTTGTTGTTGTGTAACTGTATGGTACCAGGCAAGACTATATTCTAAATGGTCGTAATTTTAATGACACTCATCAAGAACAATGTCCGACGAAGACTTGCAAACTGTACTGGCATTGAAAGCCCTCTGTCTTTTGTTGGTTTAAGAACCGACACCTGAAGCAACTTCTCAGTCCAGTTTTAACACGGAAAAAAAAACTACTGTACCGGGACTGCATCTCCATCGGGGAACGCAGTAATAAACACTGCACTTCTTGGCTAGAGGTAAGCATGCTAACAATGGTTATATTACTGCTCTTCATTTCGACCCGTATGCTATGTTTTATTTCAGTGATAAAAAATTAAAGTGCTTAAAACGCATATAAACATAAATTCCTTCCATAAGCTGGTCTGCCATAAATAATGAATTCTATAACTGAGTTATGTTCTTATTGTTTTACAGGCGAAAGATTCGGGATCCTTTCTTACCAGTTCCGAGTCGGGTTGTCAACAATCCATCAAATTGTTCCAGAAACATGTGAAGCATTATACCATGTTTTGAATTCTTACCAGTTCCAAGTCGGGTTGTCAACAATCCGTCAAATTGTTCCAGAAAAATGTGAAGCAATATACCATGTTTTGAAAGACAAATATCCAAAGGTATGTGTGGACTGTTAATTTGAGTTACAGTAGATTGGATGCTGAGGTGAGTGATAAAAAATATACTTAAGCTATAAGGCAACAGTACAGGGGCGTAGGACTGGGGGTAAAACCACTACTGATTACCAGGGCCCAAGGGGAGAGAGGGCCCTTAAAAAGTCTGGAATATATGTCATGGGGGTCCATCAGGACTGCCTATGCATAGGGCCCAGGATTTTGTGCTACGCCCCTGCACCAGTATATACCACTGCCACCAGTATAGCCCTCTGTACCTGATTACTGTAATATGTGGCATGTTTCTTAGTGTTCAAGTTGTTCTATGGTGAGTAGACTACTATGTAACGTACGGCCCTGGAGGGGCTGGGATATGGACTTCCCCTTTTGTTCTATTAGTTGTCTCCTGTGTTTATGTACTATTTGAGTTTCGGGGCTAGATTTATCAAGCAGTTTGCGGCTGTTTCCAGGCGCTAATTGGTCGCAAAGACAGACGTAACCGATGCGGGCTGTTTACAAACCGGGCGCACTTGGGTAAATTCGCAGATTGCCTGCCAGATGAGCGACAAGAGACAAGTTGCGCTTTCGATATGCATTTGTGGGAAGGTCATGGGGAAAGTGGGAGTTCCACGCAAAAAGGTGGGAGGATACGTGTAAAGTGCGCCTAATTATACATTCCGTGGTATTTACAAAGACTGCCAGTAAGAGCGCGCCTCTATTTTGCGGGGGGAATTTACCGCCTCTTAAAAGCAGGTGTAAACCAGCAAGCGCATTTTCCTGTGTGTTCAAATATACATCAGTGACAGCCACAAATACACTTGGCTCAAAAAAAGACAAATGCCTCCATCAAAACACATCGGTTGACTTTACATATTAAAGATATAGGCTAAACATATATGCCAAACCACACCAACTGAACAGTAGCCTATTACAAACCACAAATACCTTCATTCTCATTCACCTCTTCAGTAGTAGTTAGCGTGTCTATTTCTGGTGGACCTGAACTGGTTCTCCTCGATTGTGCCCGGTTGTACGCAACCTTCTCTTTTGTTCTGCGCTTTATGTCTTGCCACCGTTTTTTTACCTCCTCCACTTCTCTCCGTGTAGATGATGGAGAGTTGATTTAACTTGTTACGGCAATCCAAATTGCATTTTTTCAGAGGGTGTGGATGTTCTGCCCTGTAATATGTTCAGCTTTGCTGTTAGTTCATGCACTAAGATGTTAATTTCTTCTTCATTAAATTTAAGCTTGCGCTTTCTTTTTCCCGTAGGGAGATCCATGATAGATACATACGGAGCCACTGTTTGCGCTTTTAGAGGCGCGCTAATGGAGGGCGGAGTATGCGCTGTTTGCGTAATGAGTATCGGGTTTGATAAATACTACGCTAAATGTGGAAGCATAGAGTGCGCTATTACCGAACTCGCATAAACAGACGCAGCGCAAACTGCGTTTGTGTTAGTAAATTCGGCCCTCAGTGTCTCTAGTTTGCGCCCTCATGTGTTGTGTTTTGGCTCCCTCTTGTGTCTGTTTCATGTATAGCTCCCAGTTAGGTCTGTCAGTCCTTATTAGTTGGTTACTCCCTTGTCGTGTCACGTTTCCCTTATCCAATAGATCCCTGTCTCGTTGATTCCTTGCCCAGGTGTTTGTCATTATCCCTTGCTTGATTTTGTATTTAGCCCTTGTGTTTCCTCCTTGTCTTTGTCATTCATTGTAATTCCTGTTGCGTGTTCTGTGGATTGCTTGGTTAAGGATATTCAGTTTTGCCCTTCGCGGTAGTCTTTGTTTTGTCAGATTATTATTAAATAAATTACTTTTCATTGCATCTCCTTCGCGCCTGCCTCAACTCTTTCAGCTAGTGATGGTCAAAACGAGGCATTTGAAACATTTGAGGCAATTGAAACATTTGTGTCAAGGCTTCGTGAAACGTTTCGACACTTCTACTTGACAGTTAAATCTGTTACATTTGATTCGAGGCGTCGTGAAACGTTACGAAACCTTGACTCGACAGTGACACCTGCTGGCAACTTTATATATGGCACACAACAGTAATTCCACCATGGCATGGTTAGACAGACGCTACTGTGGCAGGACTGAACAATTCACGTCCTACATCACAAACTACAGTTTCGAAACGTGTTGATAATTGTAATATGTCAACACTGTGGGTCATTGAATGAAATAGAACCTTTTGAGACAATGAAAACATTCCCAACATAATGTCATACATCTTAATTTGGAGTGTTTCCAAAACATCAAACTTATGTGACCTTCGCTGATCTGACAGTGGGAATAAAACTGTAGAAAATGTACATTGAAATTGTATTGTTTTGATTGGTTATATGAACATATAAAGTAATGATCCTGTAATGGCAAGGCGCAGATGGTTCAGTGGTTAAGGAGTCAGACTTGTGGTCACAAGGTTGCCAGTTTGATTCCTGGTTAAATCAATTGATGTTATATTTTCCACATTGCCAGTACTTAGGCAATTTATTTTTTGTCAAAAAAAAATTCTCGAAGGGCACAGGTTGCAGGGATGGCTAAATGGACCATTGCATGTTAATATAGGTGAGGGAAGACCCCTGTATTTTTTGCCCACTACACCAATTCAAGACAAGTTATGCATCTGCTAAGAAACCGTTGAACTTCAACCATAGCATTTGCACTAGCACTCCGTATTTTCCTGGTCACTGACTCTGTTTTCCAGGAGTGACCACAGGTTATCACCAACCCCTGGCAATAAAACAGTTATCAATTTGTATTTGTATAAAGGCCTGCGACCCCTCAGTGGCGAGCAGACTGCTGAGCAGACTGCTGGGCGCTCGACACTCTGGGCGCTCGACACTTGAGTGTCGAGCGCCCATCACTACTTTCAGCTACAGCAATAGAGCACTGTGACATACTGGCCTACAATCTGTTGTTTTCCATTTGACAAAGCTATGCACTGTCTCCACCAGCAGTCTGCTCGCCGTCCCCCATGCCTGAGCCCCTCCTGGCCACGGACCTGGAGGTCCTTCTCTTCCCTCCGCCACCAGGATTTGAGGACGACGCCTCCTGGGAGTAGTCCAGCCCCCCGGGAGGAGTCCGGCCCCTTGACTCAACCGCTGCTGGACCTCCTAGGCCCCTTGCCACCAGGACTCCCAGAACCCCTGTCGCCAGTGCCTGCTAGTGATGGTTAAAACGAGGCATTTGAAACATTTGAGACAATTAGCCTTTCGCCAAGCCCCGCCCCCCTTAGTTAATGTTGCTACATCCGACAAACAAATGGTCAAACACCCGACCAGTGCAACAGATTGCCATAACGGGAAAAAATATACTGTGCGTGTCAGTTACCTTTTCTGGAGCATTACCTCTACGATATCCTCAAGATCGAGGCAAAAGGGGTTACAGTATGCAGTGGAGGTATATATTCAAAATATAAAAATACGCAATGAAGGAGACATGACTACTGTCGAGGCTAATGCTTACCGGTCTCAAGCAAAATCTGAGAAACACCATGACCTGTACCTCAAACGCAATCAGCACAGCCTTGTGGACCAGTCATGCTCTTGGGTAGGTTATCCGTTCATAAAATGCTACATGAAAGATAAAAACAAAATTAATTAAAGTTGCTTGTTGGGGTGCTATGTTCAACTTTGTTGTAAACTGACGAAAAATAAAGTTGGGGAGCTCAAAGACCCAACACAACAGCAGCAAACCTAGCATTAGCTAACATGTTAACTAATGTTGGTTAAAGCTAAAGGGCTCGTTAAATTTAGCTTAGAGAGTAGGTTAACATTCTGGCAATGATATCCATGGTAATCATAACTTTGGTCCAAGTTGTGTTCTTGCCTCTAGTAGATCTAGACAACACGGTAACTGTTAGCTGTTAGCCTTACCTTTGAGCAGACGTATTTATGCTTCGTAATGTTAGACACATTTAACTGGGAGTGGAGCCGTTCACACTGTTTTATCCATTGTAGGCCCCGCTCACGTTGTGTTTTCGGCTTTGGGAAGGGAAAGAACACAACTCCTCCAGACAATCTCTCTGGGTATCCAGTGTCCGGTTTACAAACGCTGTTGGCGCACCGCTTTACCGTCCTGCTAGGAGTCAATGTTTGTCGGACCTGCTCACATTGTAACGGTTGCTATGATGTGTGATTGGACAATGGCAGTTTTGGGGGAGGGGCCGGCGATAGGTCAATTGAACCATTTGTGTCGAGGCTTCGTGAAACGTTTCGACACTTCTACTTGACAGTTAAATTTCGTTACATTTGATTCGAGGCGTCGTGAAACGTTTCGAAACCTTGACTCGACAGTGACACCTGCTGGCAACTTTAAATATGGCACACAACAGTAATTCCACCATGGCATGGTTAGACAGACGCTACTGTGGCAGGACTGAACGATTCACGTCCTACATCACAAACTACAGTTTCGAAACGGGTTGATAATTGTAATATGT
>JACXGM010001081.1:13281-59007 GCA_016801145.1 Umbra pygmaea | reverse complement strand
AATTTGTCAACAACAATCGCAGCGCGTTTTCCTTTCATTCTGTTTTCCTTTTGGATTGGATAAAGTATTTTACGTCGTTCCGCGATTATTTTTGGGAATTGATCATTCATACCGATGTTTGAACCTGCCAGTCTTTTTCCCAAGCTCTTAACGTTGATTTTATCTTTAAAATTTGCAAATTTAGCAACGATAGGACGTTTGTATTTCTGGTTCCTTTGTCCGAAACGGTGAACACGTTCAAACTTTATCATATCAACAGTTTCGCGTGGGATTTTAAGCGCTGTTTGGAGAAAATCACCCATTACCTCCTCAATAATCTCTCCTTCTTTCTCTTTGATACCTGTAAGTACAATATTATTTTTCATTGATCTAGTTTGTATATCCAGCAATGATTCTTTCAAAAGTTTGTTCTCCTTTTTTAGTTCAGTGATATCGGTTGTCATGCTGTTAACAGATATATTTAATTTATTTGTCTCTTTCTCCAACCACTCGCTTTTAGTGCTTTTATATCTTTACTAACCAGTTCGAGTATGCCCAATTTATCATTAATTGATTTTAGTACGTCCAAATCTGCCCTTACCGTTCCCGGTGGTGTAAATAGAATGTCGTCCGTGTCTGTCGAAGAATCTTGTTTACGTTTACTTATAGCCATAGTTGTTAGATGCTTATTTACGTAATATTTGTCAATAAATCACTCTATCTTCTTAATTTCTTTCTTGTTATTGTCCAGCTTGTTTAATTATTTTGAATACAATAGCTACTATTGCTGTGTCTTTATTTATTTAAGTTTTATCTCAATGCTTGTCTTAATGTTTGTCTTGCGCCCTTACATGCTCCAGCCTAGTCCGCCATCTTCCATCAAGCTAGCTCACATTTAAATTGGATGTGATATCTTTAACCTAGATTAATCAATGTTTAAAGTTAGGGAATAAACCTGCAATCTGGCATTGTCTCTGGCTATACACACAGATTCACACAACTATTTGACTAGGAAGACAAAAATATAACGACTTCATTGTGATTAGATCATTTAAACTTAGCACAGCTAAAGTTCACATAAGTGTTAAACGTTTTTGGCCGATTGGGTAATCGAAAACTAATATTGTTCAAAAATAAAGCGCATGATGGTTTTTTGACTGGTAAAAAAAGGTATAATAAGAACATTAGAAATTGAACAAATAAATGTAAATTGTGCCTAGTTAAAATAAATAGCTAATGGACTTATTAGTGTTAGGCTTAAATTAGCAGAAGCAAAGGTAGACACAACTTGTTGTTTTCAAGTGGCAGGCTATACATCATATTTAATGTCAAACTATATGAAAACCATTGTTGGCAGAGTTTGTGTTCAACATGTTTTGCAATACATGAATGATGAAATGCTTCTATACTAAGGATATCTTAGGCTTTCCAAAAAAACATAATAAACAAACAGGCTAAATGAAAGGAATTTTTTTGAGGCTACATTGTATGCTTTGCTTTATTCACTATTATTTTGGAAAACACCTTTGTTAAAACATATTTTTATTAGTGTTGCACAATTTTTCTTACATAATATCATAATATTCTCTAGAACAATTATTGTAGGTAGTTAATTGAAACAGGGCATCAGATCGCACACAGCAAAGTGGCTGCTCGACTAATCTTACCCGACCCAGAGCCTATCAAGCAAACAATCTAATAGTGAAATCAGCAGAAATCTCCATCCCTACTACAAATATATAGAACATATAAAAATGTGCCCATCCAGTGAAAATAAATGCCCCCTGCTGAATTCGGTCTGATGCTGGCTCTGCTCTTTACATCAGCATTTTCTTTTGCTGTATAGTAAGCTCTTTAGCCATTCACAAAAAAAATTGCAGTTGCTGGCTAAACATTGATTCCCCTTTTCTTCAGTGCATCTACTCAAACTAAAGCTCATTATCTAAAACATAACCTTATTTTAAGTGCTTCACAACAAAAAGGAGTATACAGAATGCACTGAATTTCAGATGGCAAATAAGTGATCATTCCTGTTAAATTATTACCAGTGTAGATATGTTAATCTTGTCTGGCATTTTTAGCACTGATTAAAGTATTTGATTCGTCACTGTACTCATCACTCTAGAAAAATTTGGATATTACAAATACAGAAATGATACATAATTATTTGTGCTGCACATTATTTTATTGATGGTGTTAAAATCTAATATTATGGAAATTCAATCTGTACATAATATTGATTAGTCATCAGATGCTTTGAGTCATTAGACTGTGAAAGGAACCTATTTATGCATTAATGATTTCAACAACATGTATCTCACTGAATACTTAAATGCTCATTAAATAACTTGGAATAAACATAGACTTTGGTGTTTGGCATATTGAAATAAAAGTAATACTGGCTTTTATACAAAAATATATATACCTCACCAATGCTAACAACATTTAACTGAACATTATTTAATATGGTGTCATGAGAGAAGCAAATACATCTGTATATATAAACTGTTTGTTAAATTTAAGTATGAAACATAGAAACTACACGTCTTAACTTTAGAGTTAAAATTTGTTTAGTTGCCACTTTGAACCAAGAATAAAATAAAGCATAAATTATTGGATTAATAAAGGAATTCAAAAGGAGCAGAAACAAAATGAAAGCTAATGATGAATCACCATTTGCTAAATAAACATACTGGATAAAATACCCTGGAATCCAACAAGAGAGATAGTGAAAAATCACAATAGCTAGAGTTTTTGTAGCTTTTCTTTCAGACTTATTTAAACGTACACTTGTAACACTAGATACAGTATCCAATCTCTTTGTAAATACCTTTCTGGCCTGAGATCTGGCCACTATAAATATTTTTAAATAGAGTGTTATAATAATAGAGCAAGGTACAACCATTGTAATGAAGAAGTCAGTTATCATACTCCAAACAAATCCTTCAACAAAATAACATTCTTCAAAACATCTACTGGGTAAATGTACATTTACAGAAAGTTTAATAAGAACAGCATTGTATATGAGAGCAGAACACCAGGTAAAGGCTACACAACACCTAATTCTAGTATTTGTTATTTTTGAATGGTATGATAATGGATCACATACAGCAATATATCGGTCAATAGATATCAAAACTAAATTGCCAAGTGAAATAGAAGTACATGTATATGTGACATAAATAAGCAATGCACAGAAATAATTCCCAAGAATCCAGCATGGCTCCAATATTGCTACAGTCATTGATGGTATCACAATGAGTCCAACCAGGAGATCTGATACAGCCAGAGAGAGAATGAGCAGGTTGGTTGGAGTTTGGAGATGCTTGAAGTGAGAGATGGAGATGATCACCAGTAGGTTCAGGAGTACTGTAAACACTGAAATCAGTGAGAAGAAGATGTAGAGTGGTATGTAAAAAGATTTTGACAGTGAATCTTTTCTACAAGAAGAGTTCCCATCTTGAAGACAGTATTGATCATTTTCATGTTCCTCCATTTGTAATGAAAGATAGTACGCTGATGTCTTGCTTCTGCTTGGTTCTCTGTGTAACACTGTCTGGTCAGCCTTCTGACAAACTTTAAGTTCTGCATCGCTTTTATCCCTGAGTATCTCATCTTGAGTATCTCAAGTCCAAACACACACACGCAGAAACTAACAAAACGCACAGCACACAAACTTACAAAACGCACAGCACACATTCACAAGGGAGGACCAATGCACAGACAGTAGGGTAAACAAATAATTTGTGACCAGACCCTTAGAACAAGGTGATCAATACACTTCCTAGCTTTTCAAGAGAAATTATTTATTCCTACCAAAATGCAAAGAAAATCTTGAATGAATATATATATATATATACACTCACCTAAAGGATTATTAGGAACACCATACTAATACTGTGTTTGACCCCCTTTCGCCTTCAGAACTGCCTTAATTCTATGTGGCATTGATTCAACAAGGTGCTGAAAGCATTCTTTAGAAATTTTGGCCAAAATTGATAGGATAGCATCTTGCAGTTGATGGAGATTTGTGGGATGCACATCCAGGGCACGAAGCTCCCGTTCCACCACATCCCAAAGATGCTCTATTGGGTTAAGATCTGGGGCCTCATTTATAAAACTTAATATAGGACGTGCGTACACAAAGAAATATTCAGATTTATAAATCTGTGCGCATGCACGTCCTACGCCGTTTTCCCTTTATAAACCACAATCAAATCTAAATGTGGCGCAGCTTTTGCGGCTGCATGTCACGCCCATAATTGCCCACAAATAGTCAGTGAAACGTCCCAAAATCAATATTCATTGATTGAGAGATCATGGCAAACAGAGAGAGGAAAACCAAAAAAAGAAACTTCACTCGATGTGAAGTAGAAATGATTGTTGGCGAGGTGTAAAAGAGGAGGAAAATGTTGTTTGGAGGGCACAGTGTGGCCATTAGTAATGCCAAAAAGCTGTTGGAGTGGCAAAAGCTGGCAGACACTGTGAATGCAGACTGAGAGTAATAAAAAAAGTGGTCAGACATCAAAGTCGATGCCAAAAAGCGTCTAACACTTCATCGCCAAAGTCTGCCACGGTTGGGGGAAGATTAGTTAAATTAGTGAGCAACATGTCTGCCACATAAATTATTCGGACATTGATGGAATGAAAAGGCTTATGATTAATGACGGCAGTTTCTTTCTCATTCGGTGCCCTCATGGCAACATGAGTGCAGTCAATAGCACTGATACATTTGGGAAACCAGACATATAGCTGCAAATTGTGCTTTTGTGTTTGCCTGTTCACCCGCGGTGTACGGAAACTTCATGTAGGCTAATTATGCGACAAGCCTATTATACCTAACACGTCTGGCATATCCCGGCTAGGGTTGGCTGAGATAACCCTGACCTGTCAGCCAATTCCCTGAACTAAACGCATATAAATGAAAATTATGACTCTGTAGCTGATGATGACATATACTATGAAAACTACTTTACCCAATGGACGATAATATCTATCTATTTATTATCTATCTATTTATCGATCTATATATCATTCTATCATCATCTATTTGTCTTTCTGCTCCGCCTGACAGAGACATCGACAAGAATATCAGTTTTAAACATGATTTTGTTCTGTTTACCGTATTATTTATTAGGATGAATTACATAACATGCCAATATAATTACAAAACACATTTGAGTTTTCTTTTTGCAAATGTGTCTGTATTTGCATTTACGTTGGCTACAATCTTGTTTTATTTTATTTGTATTTCACCACAGGCTATTGATTGTGAGAATGGCTTTTTGAAATGTTCATATTATTAATGAGAGGCAGTATTTCGATTTTGTTTAGCTACACAACGTTCTGCAGTTCCATCCATCTGCCGGCGGTGTTGCCATTTCTCATTCCACACGTTTTTGTCCACAGGCATGGGTCAGAGTTGCTGTGAAGGAACGCACATTTTCCCATCAAGTTTGCTTTTTATAAATCCCAATTATTGCGTAGAGAGCTGCATACAACTTCTTTTACGCCACGTTTATAAATTAGGCCCCTGAACCGTCTGAATTCAACCTAGGTAGACAGCCAATGAGCTGGGCAATTCAGTCATGTTTGGCTGATCCTTGTGAGCAAAAACTACATATACTACAAACATGCGTAATCGCACACTTGTGTCCAGTTTTCCAGACTTTTATGCAATCTCTTTGCAGTGTTCTAAAAGTTATTATAATTTTTTTTCAAATTTGTTCATTTTAAAGCTTTCATAAAATATGGCTCCCAAAGGTCTAAAAGCTTTTTTGAAAAAGAGAAATATCAACGTCATCAATGCTTTGGAAGTGATTTGCAGAAAATATCAAAAATGAAATATCCTGCTTTAGATCGGTGAGTAAAATGAGTTATATCTTATTCTAATCCAGTTGTTTACATTTGTAGTTATTATGCCGCGTGGCCTTTGTATAATTCTAGATTTCTTTGTGATTCAAAATCCACAACCATTTGGCCTTTGTTTATCCTTTGTTAGGCCTTTGCTCATTGTTTTTTTTTTTCATTGGCTTGGAAACATTTCAACAATGAACATTGGAATACTCTGGTTTATTTTCATATTATGTTAATTATTATTACTTATTTATTATTGTATTATTATTGTAAGTGCACAAAGTTGAGAAACTAGCATGTGATTATATGGAACTTGAGTTCTAATTTAACACTAGTCCGTTGTTGGCTATTAACTAGGCCATGTGTATAAATAGGTGTGTTTTGTAAAAATAAAACCTTTTTTGTAACCATATCATGCCATTTATGTGAATTAGAGTGTTTGTAAAAATATAAACTTTATTGTAAACATATCATGTTTTTATAGTTATTTACATGAAAATTATTAATTTGGACACTTGTGTACCTCTTACAAAATAGTAATTAGCTCCTTTGCTGTTGACTATCATTCAAAGATTTTAGACACATGTTGTCTTGGGGGACATGATTAAAGTTTTTCCAGGACCCTATTTCAATGTATGGCTTTTTATTTACATTTGAAAAATGATGTAGAGAATAAAAAAATATTGTGCCAGATTCACTGTGTGCACTTATTCTAAATATTTTTTATACATCGACAAATTTCAAAGTATTTTCTTTCAAAATATATCAAGCATATGTTTCTCCTTACCTCAGGTCCAATATAACAAGAGGTTACATTTGGGTATGTTTTTTAGGAAGAAATTGAGTGTCAGGGCTGGATCCTTAGCAGGTTAACTGAAGTGTCTACCCATTTCAAACAAACAATAATCTATGCTACAAATAATTAAGGCAATTAGCCTGTTTGTAAGTAGTATTCAACAACAGGAAAAAATTTGACCACACAAAACTACAATTAACTTTGTAAACTAAAATGATGATAAAGTAATGTGATGCACTCACTTGTCTCAAATGCATCCGTTGTTATCAATGATAGAGAAAACACACAACTCCCCATTCAATATTAAAAAACTTGTAACTCTATTTGAGCTTGATTTTGTTCAAATGTTAATAATGTAATGACACAAGCAAATTTCAAATAGAGGCACAACACCAACTTTGATGATACCAAATTTGAGATCCTTCCTTGGTGCAGACTGGTACCTTGGTTAACCTAAGAATAAGTAATCAATCGGAAAACATATATTTTTAATTTATCCGTCGATCTGATTGCAGGTTCAGTAATGCAATATGTTACTTTTCACTTCAAATATGTTCAGAATCAGTTTTTATAGAAACTACAGTGAGATATAATACTATTAACAAGTTAAAAATTCATAGCCACCATCTTGTTTTCCCATTCCTCTAGGTAGGACGTCATGGCTAGAAGGGTTGAATTGACATGGCCAAATCCTAGTATACACTGCCACCTGCTGGTCAAATGATTGAATTACAAAATAATTATTCACCCATTCAAATCCTATCCTCATAAGCGGGAATTAAAACTACACAACCAAAGAATCACAAATCCACAAGAGCGCTGCATGTCAATTGGACACTTATTGTCCTGTGTAGGAAAGGAAAATAATAATGATTAGTATAATAAAAGAACAAATAAGAATAATCCCTTTGCCTTTGGCATAAATTAATTACAGAAATCATGGGATTTAAAAAAACACTTAACGGAATTGGCCAAAAAATACTAATTATATTATAGGGCCCTGAACATTGGCCCTCAAGGCCAGTTTCACTACGTGTTTTTCATTGCAAGCCTCTAATCTGGGACTTATTTACACTGTAAACAAAACATTTACAAACCATCAAAACATTTTATAAGTTATAAAGAACTAAAAATTGTCATCCACTACTTCATCTTTCTGGATCATCCAGGGTTTCACGGCACTCATCGTTAAACAAGACAATGAAAATGATTCTTCATGTATTTCTGGGCCAACTACAATTTGCTTGTGAGCATTGGTTAGGGGTGGGCAGAGAGTAGTTTTACGCACAACTGCAAGTCTCTAGAGAATTCTACACCTTGAGGTTTGCGGGACTCCAGATGCACCAGCAGCTTCAAATAACTGTTTGCTACTTTATAATGGCATTTTAGCATCAACTATCTTAATCCAATTAATTTGTCTGGCAGTAACCTTCCGCATTATGCCTTTATCTACACAAACCTGTCTGTGCTCTGAATCAGCCACAAATCCCTTCACAGTACGATGATCACGCTTACATTTTCATGAAATATCTAATGTTTTCACACCTTGTCCAAGGCATTGCACTATTTGATGTTTTTACGCAGCAGAGAAATCCTTTTTCTTTCCCATATTGCTTAAAACTTGTGGCCTGCTTAATAATGTGGAAAATCCTTCTTAAGTAGTTTTCTTTTTATTGGCCTCACCTGGCAAACTAATTATCACAGGTGTCTGAGATTGATTTCAGTGATCCAACGATCCCAGAGACACAATACCATCCATGAGTTTGATTGAAAAACAAAATATTTAATGTTTATGACACTTAATTACAATTTGCATAATAATATAGAACACGGTGTAGAGCTGGTACAACAGTGTAAGACTGAAGTATTCTTGCACTACAATTTTGCAAATGTGTCTAAGTAGGGGAGGGCCTGTTATATTTTAGGGATTAAAAGAGAGGCAGACTGCAGAGTTTGTCAGAAGGTTGATCTGACGGGGTCACACACAGGACCAAGCAGGAGAAGGACCTCAGCATTTTTTACCTTTATTTCAAATGGAGGAAAACAAAGATGCTCAATACTGCTTTCAAAACAGAAACTCTTCTTGCAGAAAAACTTTAATATCAACATCTATTTATATAACACTGTACATATTTTTCTCATTGATTTCAGCAGTTACAGTATTTTTGAACCTACTGGTGATCATCTCCATCTCGCACTTCAAGGAGCTCCACACTCCAACCAACCTGCTTATTCTGTCTCTGGCTGTGTCAGATCTCCTGGTGGGACTAATTTTGATACCAGCAAATACTGTAGCAATAATGGAAACATGCTGGATACTTCAGAAATATTTCTGTGCACTGCTTATGTTCACCAGTTATTTATTAACTGCTTTATCTCTTGGCAATTTGGTCTTGATATCTATTGACCGCTATTTTGCTGTGTGTGATCCATTAATGTATCATTTGAAGATAACAATAACGAGAATTGTATGTTGTATACTCATTACCTGGAGTTGTTGTATAATATACAATGCAGTTTTTATAAATATCAATGTAAATGTAGAGGAACCAAGTGGCTGTTTTGAAGAATGTTATTTACTTAAAGGTAATTTCTCATCTAATATTGTAGATTTTTTTATGTCAATGATTATTCCATGTTCTATTATTATAACCCTTTATTTAAAAATATTTATAGTGGCCAGATTACAGGCCAGAAAGGTTTTTTCAAAAAAGGCTACTAACTTATCTGGTATTAAATATGTACAGGCTAATAAATCTGAGAGAAAAGCAGCAAAAACTCTAGGTATTGTCATTTTTAATTACATTCTGTTTTGGAATCCATTCATTTATATAATTTGTATTTTTTCAAGTTACAAATTAACAATGTTTTTCAGTCTTCTGCCACTTGCTAATTCCTTCATTAATCCAATTATATATGCGTTCTTTTATCCATGGTTCAAAATTACAACTAAACGCATTTTATCTCTAATGGTAAGACATTCATAGTTAATGGTGTACAATGTTCTTTAATGTTGTTTTGCATTGCTGTTGAGAATCAGAGAGAAAGAGAGATTATTTTCATATTTCTTTCTGCCATTCTCACAAACTGTTGTTTGATCTAAAGAGAAGAGCTGTGAAACATTCATAATGTGAAGAGAATAATAATAATAATTAAAAGCATTGCCTGTCTTTGAAAGCATGGGTATGCTTTACAGAGACCCTATAGTAAGAGTGATGCTTTGTTTCAATTAGGGCATATCAAATACATGCAAAATTAACTTATTTCAGTTAAATGGAATTGTTATTCTTAATTATGTTTCTTGGTTTGATATATAGATATATATAAATGATCTGTACACAGGGCTCAGCTGTGAAAGAAGACCTTGGTATAAATAAAGGTCAAAACAAAAGACTACTGTTAACTTGAAATGTTGTAGATATCCAATCTAAACTGCCTCAAATCACATATGTTTTGTCTTAAAATAACATAAAATTCTCACAAGAGTTAATAATAATAAATAATTTCAACGTTTCTCTTTGCCATGAATGAGCTTAATCCCAAAAAACATTTCCACTACATTTCAGCCCTGCCACAAAAGGACCAGCTGCCATCATGTCAGTGATTTTCTCATTAATACAGATGAGAGTGTTAACGAGGACAAGGCTGGAGATCACTCTGACATGCTGATTGAGTTAGAATAACAGACTAGAAGCTTTAACACTAGAACTGGCAAAGGCCAACGCCATCCGGCGTTTGAGATTGTAATTAAATTATATCTGTGATTTTGAAAGCTACACCCTCCACCTTCCTTGACTTTTCCTAAATATGTGTATTTTACATTATTCCGTTGTCCAATTAAAAAAATCTCAAACAGAAAGCTTTTTATCAATGATTTCCATGTTTTTTAACCCCTAATTACTACTAAAACCGCCAAAATCTGACCCTGCCTAACGTTGGTACCCAGCCAATTATCTGGTACCCAGGCGCTAAGCAACTAAGGCGCTAGGCACCTCTCACTGAATGAATGCTTTCAATGGCTCAATGGCCAATAACCACAGACAAAAGATCTTTAGCCCTTGCTGAGAATTAACTAAATAATGTGTATCATGTCATAAAATATTTTTAACTTAATCTTTGCAATATAATGTAATAGTTAAAGTGACTGGCTATTATATGTTTTAGAATTGTCGCCGATTTTATTTCAACAACTAAACGCTGCTTCTCATAATTCAACATTTTACATAGGCTATGCTCATGTTGTAGCAAAATAAATAGTTGAATAATATTTGTATTATAAGTAGGCTATTTGTTGTTACCATTGCTACCATAATCCCTAAGTTTTAAAATCACAACTGGCCAAATGTTGCTGCGTTTACACATGTAATTGTTGGATATAGCCTATTACACTAACTAAAGAAATATGTGCTCAGTTCGCATAACGCCTGACATAAATGGAAGGGCAGAGGGATTTATGAAAGAACTAATGGATGCCCGGGAAGTTATATGATTATGAAAACTAGCTACATACAAGATTAAATGTCTGTAAACATGCTTCAAGTCTATATCTCGTCATCACAAAGAGGTGTTGAGGCGAGCAGATGCACTAAAATGCACTAAACTTTGTAATTAAATATAAATGATCAAGCAACATTATAGGCCATGATTATAGTCTTCCATATTTCATTCTGTGATTACTGCATATTCAACTCTACACTTCTTCTATATTGTTTCTAATATAATGTGCAAATAAAATCCAATAAAAAATACTTTTTGTGTCCTTCATTATTCTCAAATGTTTATTTTTTTCGGAATAACGATATAATCACATTATAAGCATTTTTACTCTCTATAGCCTATTATATGTTTCCGTTTCATGGCAGAAGCAGCCAGATTCAGATTTAACATTTCCTGGTAGGCTACTTCACGGAGTTGAAAGGATAAAAAATACGAAAATAGCCTAGGTATCACGGTTGCCTGTAATGTTGATGGAATAAACCGGTCTTTAGACTTTGCATTAAAATGTAGGCTAATATATAAAATGATTGGCTATCTTGTGTTTCTGAATTTTCACTGATTATTTTACACCTACATCCCTGATCTCTGCTTCTCACGCACTGTAAAAAAGCCAAATTGCAAACATAGGGTTTACTCGATTTTTAGGAAATATTGCAATAACATGCAATACTCAGTTAATCCAACACAATATTCTATAAATTGGCTGAACTGTGAATAATATATTGAGTGAAACAATACTTTTGAGTTGACTTGTAAATGTATAAACACAAGTTCAGTCAGACAGGGAAAATGTATTCACTCCATTTTGAAAATACTGTCACGTTGACTCAAAATGTGAAGTTATGAGAACTTCAATTTTGAACATTCCTAGAGAATTGTGGGTAATTCAACATTTGTAGATTCAAAGATGATTTAACATACTCTTTTATACATTTGATGCAAGAACAGTTCATATATATTTTTTGATGAGGCTTGCTGTGCCATGAGGTATGATAAATCATGATGAACAGATTTCAAAACCATAACCCAATTTTTCTTTTAATTATTAGACCTTAGATCACTATGGATCTTTTCCACATGATAATTGCACACATATGGTGTCCAAAATATGAATGTGTCCCTCATTATACAAGGGGATGATGACAATCAGATGTCTTTGGGCCTCAGAGAGCAGAGCACTCTCTATTTTAGAAGTTACTTTTAAGTGTACTCAACCAGATGCTACGTTGAAATGCATTGAATAACTTTGTTGGAACTACTCAAATAGATAGTTGATAAGACTACAAATATTATGTTGATTCAATGGTTTATTTTCAGTAATGCATGCCATCTGAACTTGTTATTTTCAGTTGGAAAACTGAAGCATGTGTTGAAATAACTTGGAATCATTTGCTTCACTTAATCAAAATTTAAGGCAACCAGGTAACTTATTTTTTTTAGTTCAGTCAACTTGTAATTTTTTACAATGCGTAGGAAGTCAGCTAAAATGGGCCATCCGGTGAAATGGGCCAAATAATGTTGTATACGTCATATCTCTTAAAATCTTTACAGCAAAAAAATTGTGTTTTATTGTATGATCACCAACAACATTCCTTGTGTGGGGGTTTCGTTTGTGCTCAGTTTGCATAAGTCATCATGCATAAATGGAAGGGCAGAGGGATTTATGAAAAAGATATTGGATGCCCGTCAATCACTACTCCTTTGCGTCGAAAGGAGACAGTTAAGCTGGTTTGGGCATCTGGTAAGGATGCCCCCTGGTCGCCTCCCTAGGGAGGTGTTCCAGGCACGTCCAGCTGGGAGGAGGCCTCGGGGAAGACCCAGGACTAGATGGCGAGATTATATCTCCAACCTGGCCTGGGAACGCCTCGGGATCCCACAGTCGGAGCTGGTTAATGTTGCTCGGGAAAAGGACGTTTGGGGTCCCCTGCTGGAGCTGCTGCCCCCGCGACCCGATCCCGGATAAGCAGATGAAAATGGATGGATGAATGGAACTTTAATAATTATCCAACTACTGTAGAAAAATTCTAAAATCCACACAAATGTATAATGGCTGCGCCATTAAACCATAACGCAGATCCCGAGATACATAGACATATTTTTTAAACATTCTAAATGCTTATAAAATTACGAAAAAGTAACATTATAAATATGATATGTTATAATTCAGGCTATTTGTTTCTGAATAACATACAACAATTGAACAATTATAAAATGATTAAAAAAAAATTGAAAACTTTACAATTGGGCAACATGCGAATGAAGTACATGTAAATGGTGGATTTTCACTAAAAATATAAAAAAATAAACTACAGCATGTATCATTTGATATTATATATATTTTTTGTATTATACTGTTATATAGGCCTAATTAAGTAATTATATGCTATGTACTAGATTTTTGTGTATGGACGTACTTTTATAATCATTTAGGTTGTTTGTGATTTTCTATTGGATTACACAGTTATTTATTTGTTTATTCATATAATTAATCTGTTTTGAGCGAAGAAGACACGCTGTCAAACCCGAAAATGTATAGATGGAATAACACAGAGGAACACTGTGTAAGATGCAACTGTTTCCTTCAAACCGTTCGCCAGCTTTATTTGAATGTCAATGGAATTAGAAACATTCCTGTGTGGGGCTTTTATAGCCTGCCATGATGATGTTTCAACATGTTGGCAAAGACCTTACACAAAGTCCTTGTGTGGGGGCTTCTTTTGCTCAGTTTCCCGTTAGCCTAATATACGATCAGTTCGTACAACACCGCGGACAGAGGGGTGGGGGGGTTGGAGGAGGGGCCATTAGGCTGACAATTAGCCTACACTGAAACCACAAGAAGACAACACTTGAAAACAGACGTTTGCTGCAGTCTACGACACTTGGAAAAGTTTTGAAAGTTTTGTGAAAAACTGCATCACTTGTTACAAACCACGACATAACTCAGCGTTACTCAAACTGTTGGCCACGCCCCACTGGTGGGCAATAGAGACATGACAAGTGGGGCGCGACAAACGTGAGGAAATTCTGTCATGTTGTGCCCATTTCTATTAATTCCATTATTTATAGATACAACACTCAAAATAATAATCAAAGCTATTATGTGAATGTAGGCTGGCAAGGGAGGCAGCGTCTCCTCAAAACAACTGGATGAGACAATAATCAATATTACAATGTAGGAACATTGCAAATATTGAAAAATGTGACATTACAAAGTGTAAAACGCACTCGTTTTTATAAAGTTACACTGTCTACTGCTCACACGCAATAATCTTCTACAGAAGAGGACCAATTCATTGAGATGACTAGTGACTCCACAGAAACGCCCCATACAGAACGCGGGGTAGCCACTGTAGAATATGGCAGGAGGAACGCCCTGGAATGAGCCGAAATCATGGCCAACATTCATTTTGAAACATTGGAGAGGCTGCTTTGCGAGAGGTGGCTACGCATCAATCACCCGCTTATATTTAGCGCGCGTTTAGTTGGAAGGTGGTGGCCAAAGCAGAGGAAGATGTGTGCGAGCTATCGGAGGCAGATCACCCGTGGCCTCGAGTTCAGTCTATGTTTTCACTCCAAGACGTCAAAAAGAATAGTTCATAATCATGATGCATGCTGTGTGCACCAAAACAAACTGACATCTCAACATACAAGAATTCCAGCTCCAACCTGAAAAAACATGTAGCGGTAAGTGTCACAATGATGCCTATATTTGAACACTATTACCGGTAATTTAGTAACTTTGGGCACTTTTCCCTTATTGTAATATTATTTCACACACTCTCAGAGTGTTTTTCCTCATATGCGCTCTTGTGCAAGCAATGACAAATCTTGTGAAACACACGTTCACAAACAAACGTACGTACATTTTCATATCCTTTTTTTCAGAAAACCTAAACAAATTGAATAGCCTAATGTGATGTCTTGCATGTATACATAAATCAATTTCCATGATTTTCATTTGTAAATAATTGGGTGTTTGGAACAGCAATTTCATTTTCATCTATCAAATAACTCAAAGACATAGACATGTTTTGGTAGTGAAATAAGGTTCATTGGATTAACAGAAAATGTGGCATATGCATCAAAACAAAAATAGACAGGCGCATACATTTGGGTGCATCCAATCATTTAAGGTGGCCAATTGCAAATTGTTCTCTTTAACTCTCTGAAGAGTGGCAACATGGGGGCCTCAAAACAACTCTCAAATGACATGAAAGCAAAGATTGTAAGCAGAACAATTATACTTTCAAGGAGAGTTATGTGAAAGCTGTCCAAGTAGTCTGAAATTCAGGGTTTTTGCTTCTTATCAATCAGATCGAAAGTAACTACTAACTAAATACTTGAGTAGTTTTTTCATTGAATACTTTCTTACTCTTACTCAAGTAACTTTTATGGTTGCTACTTTTTACTTTTACTTGAGTAAATATTTCCATAAGTACTTGTACTTTTACTTGAGTACAGATTTTGGCTACTCTACCCACCTCTGACTACACAGAGGGTTTGAATGGAGATAAACCCGTCATGAAAGCGTGACGTTATGGAATGCGAAGCTTGCTTGAAACCGATCAATTTTAGCTTCAAGTCTATTTATCTCATCAATGAATATCTTAGTGTAGGTATTTTACTCTTGATGGCAGCAGCGGAATCACTTAAAATAGAATGAGATTAAATCATTTTTAATGATGAATGCATCATTGTGTGTTCAATGAGTAAGGTTAAATGTAAATATTGCATGACATTTAGTGTCATTCAATGTCTGTGACAGTTCCTGGTGGCAAATCTATGAATAATTTTACATTGTGCCCTTTTAATACATCTTCTGATTTAGTTTACACCAAATTGTTAATTAATACATTAATTAACAAGCATGTACTAACGTTTAGTTAAGATGGTGTTATTCCTGCAAGAATTCATATGACTCATGTCGTAGTTTAGGTTAGTTCTTCATCAGTACATGTCTTAACTCATCGTTAGTTCATTGTAAAGTAATTATTAATTCAGGTATTAATACATGATTATTCATGTACTGTTATTGTAAAGTGTTACCGTATTTCCTTTCAAATAATATCGAGCATATGTATCTCCTTACTTCAGGTCCAATATACAAAGAGGTTACATTTGGTATATTTTTCAGGAAGTTTGTCAGGCTTGTGGAAGTGTCTACAACTCCAGCAAAATGAAATAACAGGCTTCAGGCAGCACAGCTTTCATCTAAACACAAGGGTTACTGTGACCGTCACTTAATACGTCTAGAAACGTATTCCTAAACAATGAGTAGTACAGGAAGCCTAATCGATATATCTACATATATATATATATAATAAACCACAACATGGAATAGGGCAGCCTGACGGTGTAGAGACAATCACCCAAAGCTCATTCAGGGTCAGGTCCTCCTTATACCTGGAGAGGAACAGAACAGGTGTTACAATAAGCCCTGATTAGTGAACTGTGGTGGCAGTGGCTTCAATAGGAAGGGGAACCAGACCGTCTGATCCCCAACGCGCCAGAAGAGGGCACCCTGGGTTCAGAATTCATTACAAGTTTCAGGGCTGGATCCTTAACAGGTTAACTGAAGTTTCTACCCAATTAAAACAAACAATTAATATATGCTACAAAGAATTAAGGCAATTAGCCTGTTTGTAAGTACTGTTCAATAACAGGAAAAAATTGGAGCACACAAAACTACAATTAACTTTGTAAACTAAATTGATGATAACGTAATGTGAAGCACTCACTTGTCTCAAATGCATCTGTTGTTATCAGTGATGGAGAAAACACATAACTCCCCATTCAATATTGAAAAACATGTAACTCAATTTGAGCTTGATTTTGGTCAGATTTTAATAATGTAAGGACACAAGCAAATATGTAATAGCGGCACAATAACAACTTTGATGATACCAACTTTGAGATCCTCAGCCCCAGATGTCAGCCCCAGATGTTATGCTGCAATAGTTTATGTGCCGAAGGACTAGGGTTTTTTTGGGGTCAGAGCTGTGTCAAGGTACTGGACCCAAGGTATGCCCACTCTAATGTTCCTGATGTCATGTTCATCCTAGGAGAACCCTATGAACATGCGACAGGACCATGTGGCCTGATGACTCCTTCCTGTCCCCTTCCTGTGTCCGGCCCACTGCTGTGCTAGATCCCATGTCACTGCGGTTGATGATCCAGTTTCCAGCTGATGACGCCAGCTTTCATCTCCAGGCGGCTTCACGGTCTTCCTTCGCAAGACCACCGAACTGTATTGATGCTACATAAAGACTATGGTCACAGTCCACCCATCATATCTTCATTGCTGGACAGTAATTGAACACTGATAAACAAAGTGACCTTATTACAATGGGCTGTGTACCTTCAGATCCCCCACCTGGTACAGCCAGAAGAGGACTGGCCACCCCCTTGAGTATGGCCTCTCTCTAGGTTTCTTCCCAGGTACCTTGACTAGGGAGTTTTTCCTAGCCACTGTGCATCACTTGTGTTGCTTGCTTTTGCGGGTCTCGGGCCGGGTGTCTGTCAAAGCACTTTGTGACAACTGGTGTTGTAAGAAGGGCTTTATAAATACATTTGATTGATTGAAATTTGATTGGTGCAGACTGGTACCTTAGTTAATCGATGAAGGAGTAATCAATCGGAAAACATATTTTTAATTTGTCCGTCGATCTGATTGCAGAAATGCAATATGTTACTTTTCACTTCAAATATGTTCAGAATCAGTTTTTATAGAACCTACAGTGAGATATAATACTATTTACAAGTTAAAAATTCATAGCAACCATCTTATTTTCCCATTCCTCTAGGTAGGACGTCATGGCCAGAAGGGTTGAATTGATATGTCCAAATCCTAGTATACACTCCCACCTGCTGGTGAAATGACTGAATTACATAATAATTATTCACAATTTCAAATCCTATTGGATTTTAATCACTGATAAGCGGGAATTAAAACTACACAACCAAAGAATCACAAATCCACAAGATCGCTGCATGTCAATTGGACACATATTGTCCTGTGAAGGAAAGGCAAATAATAATGACTATTATAATAAAAGAAAAAGTAAGAATAATTACTTTGCCTTTGGCATAAATTAATTACAGAAATCATGGGATTTTAAAAAACACCTAACGGAATTGGCCAAAAAATACAAATTATATTATATGGCCCTGAACTTTGGCCCTCAAGGGCTTCATTGCAAGCCTCTAATATGGGACTTACACCGTAAACAAAACATTTACAAACCATCAAAACATGTTATAAATTATAAAGAACTAAAAATTGTCATCCAGTACTTCATCTTTCTCGATCATCCAGGGCTTCACTTCACTCATCAGTAAACAAGACAATGAAAATGATTCTTCATGTATTTCTGGGCCAACTACAACCATTTTTGCTTGTGAGCATTGGTTAGTGGTAGCCAAATAGTAGGTTTACACACAAGTGCAAGCCTCTAGAGAATTCTACATCTTGAAGTTTGAGGGACACCAGAGGCACCAGCAGCTTTAAATAACTGTTTCCTTCTTTGTAGTGGCATTTTAGCAGCTGAATGAGTGAAGGAATGAATCCAGTGAATTTGCCTGGCAGTAACCTTCCGCATTATGCCTTTATCTGCACAAACCTGTCTGTGCTCTGAATCAGCCACAATCTCTTCACATTACGATGATCACGCTTAAATTTACATGAAATATCTAATGTTTTCACACCTTGTCCAAGGCATTCCACTGTTTGAAGCTTTTCCGCAGCAGAGAGATCCTGTTTCTTTCCCATATTGCTTGAAACCTGTGGCCTGCTTAATAATGTGGAACATCCTTCTTAAGTTGTTTTCTTTTAATTGGGCTCACCTGGCAAACTAATTATCACAGGTGTCTGAGATTGATTTCATTGATCCAAAGAAGCCCAGAGACACAATACCATCCATTAGTTTGATTGGAAAACAAAATATTTAATGTTTATGACACTTAATTCCAATTTGCATAATAATATGGCACATGTAGAGCTGGTACACCAGTGTAAGACTGAAGTATTCTTGCACTACAATTTTTTTAATCTGTCTAAAGAGGGGAGGGCCTGTCATCCTTCAGGGATAAAAAGAGAGTCAGACTGCAGAGTTTGTCAGAAGGTTCATCTGATAGGGTCACACACAGGACCAAGCAGGAGAAGGACCTCACCATTTTTAACCTTTATTTCAAATGGAGGAAAACAAAGATGCTCAATACTGCTTTCAAAACAGAAACTCTTCTTGCAGAAAGACTTCAATATCAACATCTATTTACATAACATTATACATCTTATTCTCATTGATTTCAGCAGTAACAGTGTTTTTGAACCTACTGGTGATCATCTCCATCTCTCATTTCAAGCAGCTCCACACTCCAACCAACCTGCTCATTCTCTCTTTGGCTGTGTCAGATTTCCTGGTGGGACTCATTGTGATACCATCAATGACTGTAGCAATACTGGAAACATGCTGGATTCTTGGAGAATATTTCTGTGCACTGCTTATGTTCACCACCTATTTATGTACTGCTTTATCTATTGGCAATTTGGTCTTGATATCTATTGATCGCTATGTTGCTGTGTGTGATCCATTAATGTATCATTTGAAGATAACAATATCAAGAATTATATGTTGTATATTCATTACCTGGAGTTGTTGTATAATATACAATGCAGTTCTTATAAATATCAATGTAAATGTAGAGGAACCAAGTGGCTGTTTTGAAGAATGCTATTTACTTAAAGGTAATTTCTCATCTAATATTGTTGATCTTTTTATGTCAATGATTATTCCATGTTCTATTATTATAACCCTTTATTTAAAAATATTTATAGTGGCCAGATCACAGGCCAGAAAGGTTTTTTCAAAAAAGGCTACTAACTTATCTGGTATTAAATATGTACAGGCTAATAAATCTGAGAGAAAAGCAGCAAAAACTCTAGGTATTGTCATTTTTAATTACATTCTGTTTTGGAATCCATTCATTTATATAATTTGTATTTTTTCAAGTTACAAATTAGCAATGTTTTTCAGTCTCCTGCCACTTGCTAATTCCTTTATTAATCCAATTATATATGCATTCTTTTATCCATGGTTCAAAATGACAACTAAACGCATTTTATCTCTAATGGTAAGGCATTCATAGTTAATGGTGTACAATGTTTTTTTTTGCATTGCTGTTGTTTTAGAGAGAAAGAGAGATTATTTTCATATTTCTTTCTTCTATTCTCACAAAATGTTGTTTGATCTAAAGAGAAAAGCTGTGAAACATTCATAATGTAAAGAGAATATTTATAATAATAACAAAAGGATTGCCTGTCTTTGAAAGCATGGGTATGATTTACAGAGAACATACAGTAAGAGTGATGCTTTGTTTTGTTGAGAAGTAGATTCTATATAATCATGTTTAGACAGTTTACAATAGTATTGCTAGATTAGAGAGTTGTACAACTATAGTTTGAGGCATGTTGAAGGATTCTAGGACATCTTAGCCTGTCTGAAGCCAGACAGGGAGAAGATTCATGGTTAAGCTATACATACTGGAAGTACAGAAAGGTTTGTTATAGTAAATATAAGACTTTCCTTTAGGAGAGGAGTAGTTGGTCACTATGACAACAGGTGACTAAGACAGGGAACAAGGCCAAGAGTGAGTAGGACAGAGAGGGCCAATACTGTTCTTATATTATAATAGTATAACATCAGAATAAGCAGTAGCTTATAGCTTAGGACTTATAGCTTATAACTCTGTTATATACTAGACTGCTTATAACTATATGATCTATTGTAGGTTAGACTGTAATTCCATCACAGGTCTAATACATGTTGATGCCATTCAGACTAATGGGACATTTTACTGACAGGACACTAGACAGATAAGGTTTACTGAGTTACTTGAATAACATCTAAAGGGCACATGTGCTCACATGAGACAGTCACGGGTCTTAGGAGATAAGGGTCTCCTTCTAGGAGGTGTGCGAACAACAATGCTAAGGCTATACAAACCAGTTCCATATGACCATTTGGGGCATTTTTTCCAACACGTCTTGATTGTCTTGTTATGAGATGACCCTGTTTCCAGAACAAGAAGTACTTTATTAAAATTTTTATTATCAACCACAACCTGACTACTGAAACTATAATTTCAACAAAGACCTTGCCAAGCCTTAACATAACCATCTTTACAGTTTGAATTAGGGCATATCAAATCCATGCAAATTTAACTTCAGTTAATTATGGGGCGCAGATGGCTCAGTGGGTAGGGAGTCAGACTTGTAGTCAGAAGGTTGCCAGTTCGATTCCCGACTGAGCCAACTGTCGTTGTGTCCTTGGGCAAGACACTTTACCGTAATTGCCCCCAGGTCGTTGCTGTAAATAAGAAATTGTTCTTAGTCAACTTACCTGGTTAAAGGTTAAAATAAAAATAAAAAATTATGTCTCTAGGTTTGATATATATATAAATGATCTGTACACAGGGCTCAGCTGTCAAGGAGACCTTGGTATAAATAAGGGTCAGAACAAAACAAAAGACTATTGTTATCTTGAAATGTTGTAGATATCCAATCACTGTCAACTTGTTGTAGATATCCAAACACTGTTAACTTGTTGTAGATATCCAATCACTGTTAACTTCTTGTAGATATCGAATCACTGTTAACTTGTTGTAGATATCCAATCACTGTTAACTTGTTGTAGATATCGAATCACTGTTAACTTGTTGTAGATATCTAATCACTGTTAACTTGTTGTAGATATCTAATCACTGTTAACTTGTTGTAGATATCCAATCACTGTTAATTTGTTGTAGATATCCAATCACTGTTAATATGTTGTAGATATCTAATCCAAAATGCCTCAAATCACAGATGTACAATAACATAACATTCTCACAATCTAAAGAGTGTAGGAAAGTTGCAATGCAAAATACTGTGTGATATAAATTTCTATTTGTTAATGCTAAAAATTTTAATGACACACATACAGATGTCACACGATAAAGTGGTGCTTTTTGTACCACGGCACCAATCGGTGCATTTAGTTGCCAATAAATTGGCTACACTCATCGCTAGGTGGTGCTGGACCACTTAAAAAGAAACGGGAGATTGCAGTTCTAATGCTTCATAGAGATAAATCTTTTGGGGACATATACTGATATTAAATCAATGTAATTGTATTATTATACACAGTAGAGTACCTTTCGTAATTTAAATAACGGCTTGTTTGTTTTAAAACGGCTTTAGGGTAGCAAATAAATATTGTATTCTACTGTGTCTGCATTCTCTAATCAGAATGTGTCCCTGAATCCTTTGTGAAAATTTTTTACTCTTTACACAGTATATCAAAATACAGTTTTACTTTGCGTGACAAAAATGGGTAACGAACAATGTTTTTAAGTCGGATTACAAAACTGTAACCTCTGAAAGCCGCTCCCTCAAAACATAACTTTTTTTTCACAGATATTCCAACAGCACTGTGGTGTAGCAGGCTAAATCGGTTCCAACAGCACTGTGGTGTAGCAGGCTAAATCGGTTGCAATTACAGTTAAATTTTTTAGTGTTTTTCAAGTCACAGCTTGTTTATCGAGATTGCATTCAAATTGTTTTTTATTAATTATGATAACTAGTTAGTTATAAATTATAAACTGCCATTACCTGGTCATTTAGGTTTTATTTAATGATTGTATTTAAGATTATTTCAATTCAGCAACATAGGACTATGCTTACAAATGTAGGCTGTACTGTATGTAATTAAAGATGTATTTTTATCTGTCACTTCTTGTGCTGACCAGACCAGACTGAGATCATGAAAAAGTTGGCAGAAAAAAGTTGATGGTTGATGATGCACCATTTTTGTATAAAGGTGACACTTTAAATATCCCCTCGGCCAGACCATGCTCTGATGGCCAATTAGCTAGTCATTAGCAGTTTTCCGACCAAGTAGTTATAGGAACAGTCCACTTCTAAACAGTTCTACTAACTACTGTCTCCCAAAACAGGTTTTGCTATTTGCATTCGCACTGGTCAAGTGGCCATAGGAACTGGTAGGAGGGATAAGGGAGTGACGCAAGCACTGCAACGGTCTTTTATGGCATCGTCACTAGACTTTAGCCAGCCTGATCCCTTAGAAATCCGTGAAACTGCCACGGAGTATGACCATCAGAATCCGTGACAGTTCCACGGAATTGGCGAAAATTCCGTGAAACTGCCACGGATTAAAATTGATCCGTGCGCCAGTTTCACGGAAAGGTCCGCGATTGGCGCACAGTGAGACCTTGCTGTTAACTCGATGTAAGCCTTTCCCAAACCCCTAACCTAACCTTAACCACAAAAAAATGATGAAAAGCACATTTGCAACACAATAGAAAACAGAATACATGTAAAGTGTCCGCCTGGATTCGAACTCGCAATCATTGGTATGTTAGTCGCATGTTTTTGATAAAAAGCACGTTTGCAACACGTCTGTATCGCAATGGAATAGAAAACAGAATACATGTAAAGTGTCCGCCTGGATTCGAACTCGCAATCTTTGGTATGTTAGTCGCATGTTTTTACGCCCACCCACCATCCCCAACCTGCAAAAGCTGAGCTATTTACACTCTGCTACGTCATCATGCGATTCCGTGAAACTGCCACGGACTTTGAAGTTAAGTGTCCGTGGTAGTATCACGGATTTCTAGGAGATCACGTTGACTTTAGCGTAGCGCCACATACAACAACATTTCACAGTTGAATGTTTTTGTAACACTGGGTGTATGATTGGAGATTAGTGTGTAAATCATCTTATGTATGCAGATGATCTGGTTGTTTTCAGCTCAAGTAGTGCTTGGTTCCTTCAGCGGCTTGCTGTTTGTTTGTTCAGATTACGAGGCTGAAAACATAAAACTAGTGTTGTGTTGATATGTCCTAATAACGGAGTTCGAACCGCGACTTTTAAAAACTATGCTGGAGTCATAAAAATTGAGTAGCTACTTAACAGAGAAACACAAAAGACCAAGGCATAATATACATTATATGCAACAGACAAACGAAGCGACAGGCATAATTTATAAATTGGACCAATAAACATAGACCTAGGAAAAGGGGAAATGGAAAGACCCTGCTCTACAGTAGGACCTAAAAGAGTTATAGGAACTGTGGTGGGAGGAACTAAATAATCCCACAGTTTCTTCAGAACACAAGAAAAAAAGGGTTATAGGAATGTTATGTTCTAGGAACTGCAAAAATCCCTGCGGTTGGAAACGGGCTATTGTTACAAAACCCCCAACCCCCCACGTGCTGATTACATTAAACTGTTCCTTATCAAAAAAGCAAGTTTAGTAAAGCCTAGGGATGGGCCAATACAGAGCTGGCGCCAGACGAGCGCTGATGAGGGGGCATCTAAAAATACTGAGAGGGGGCGATCACATTAACGCACATAATGCACATGTCCCCACCCCTTTTTCCAGGGTCAATATTATTCCCACCACTTTTTAAAACATATTCGTGACCAGGGCTCGAATTACACGGCGTCCGTCGTCCCGGGGACAGTAAAAATATGTCTGGGACGGTTCATAACCCGACTTTGGGACGTTTAGGGGACAATGACCAGTAAAATATAACATGTATACAAGACTGGTTACTAACGTACATGTTTAATCACAAGGCTTATGAAGCTGATCATAATTCTGCCTAGAAGTTAATAAACTATTAATAATAATCATCACAAGCGCAGCAATATTTTCACTTCCGCGCATCGGGTAATCACCTTTGAGATTGCCAATCTCTCGTCGAGCCGCATTCTCAAATGGCCACTTGAAGCGAAAAGTTTTTGTAGTCGGCTATGTGAGATGAATATTTAGCATAGGCTAATGGTAAAACATATAAAAAGAGAAGATCTGAAGATGCAAAAATATGATTGTTACTTAAGCTTTTTTTAAAACTGAACACAAAAGAAATGCAGGTTCGACTGGCATGTCAGGACGTTATAAAAATAATTAGCAATGATCGGATTTTGACCATATGGTAAATGCAAGGTAATATAGGCTATGTATATTAGACTCATAGACTCCGCTTGAGCCTTTCGTTCTGGTGAAATCACAAAACAAAATGTGCAAAACCGATACACACACACACACGCACACGTAGTATAGATTCCAATTACACTTTTGGGGAACAGTGAAGAATAACGTTTTTGTGAAAATTCTATGAAAGTATTGAACAATATCACATTATTAACTTTATCTTAAGGACCAATAACACCAAGCCCTATAATATGTTTCTATAAAAGTGGAAAGTTCACAACAGAAAAATAGTATTTGTAACAAAGGTAAGTACTTAACAGAAATTCAGAAGCATCAATGAAACAAAACAACACAAAAAACTACTGTATAGCACCCATTGCATAACTTCAGAATTAAAAAAAGAGTTAGCTCTATACCTTTGTCTAAATTAGATGCCCTTCAATAAAGCCCTCACGCATCACATTGACATTCCAGCCCGAATAGCACAACAAAATTACACAACGAAAAAAGTGCTGTGAGCTGTTATCAGCTGCAAGATTCCACAGCCTCAAATGCAACAATATCATGTTCTAAAACAATTTTGTAAGTTTTAATTATTATGCTACATTATATAGGCCTATTAATCTTAGGTAAAAAAGATCTTACAACCGTTTTCTCCAGAGCTATACTGTACCAGCCTAATGCGGCAGCAATTTGGCTGCAGTCCGGTCGGGTAATTCGCATTCTAATAATATGCCTATTTGACCAACATTGAAATGGTTTTGTAAGATTTTACAAAACCAGTCACAGCCAGCAGAGGACGCTGCCCAATCACGGCCACCAGAGGCCGCTGCCCAATCATGGCCACCAGAGGCCGCTGCTCTGCCTCGACCACCAGAGCCCGCTACTCTGCCTCGACCACCAGAGGTCTCCACCTTGCCCAGACCACCAGAGGTCTCCACCTTGCCCAGACCACCAGAGGTCTCAACCTTGCCCAGACCACCATAGGTCTCCACCACGCCCAGAACACCAGAGGTCTCCACCACTCCCAGTCCACCAGAGGCCGCTTTTTCCGCTCAAGCCTCCCGGCCACAAGAGCCCGCTCACGCCCAAGCCTGGCTCAGTCCCGGTGCCTTCCCTTGTCCCAGAGCCAGCCCTTGTCCCAGAGCCTGCTCTGACTTACCAGTCTGTGCCTTCCATTGTTCCCTTCCCATTAGCTGTCCCTGAGCCGGCCCGAGCATCTGGGCCTGTGCCTGATCCTATCCCCGTGCCAGTGTCTGCCCCTGTCCCCGTGCCAGTGTCTGCCCCTGTCCCCTTGCCGGTGTCTGCCCCGGTCCCCGTGTGGGTGTCTGCCCCGGTCCCCCTGCCAGTGTCTGCCCTAGTACCCGCTCAGGTGCTTGTCCCCGGCCTTGCGCCTGCCCTGGTCTCTGTGCCCCTCTCTGTGTCTTTCTGTTTGTCTGTGTCTGTCTGTGCTGTGTTCTTCCAGGTTCCTGTGTCTGCTGTGGTTCCGGTGCCTGGTCCGCCTTTGCCTCGGCCCTTCGAGCCCCCTCCGGCCTGGCAGCCTCCCGCGGGGCCATTGACTCCGCCTTTGTCGGCCCGGACTCTGCCTCTGGTGCCGCCTGCCTGGTCTCCGCCTAGTCCTTTGCTTCTGCCTGCCTCGGCCAGACCTCCGCATGCCTGGCCTCAGCCGTCCGGCCCGTCGCTGCTGCCTCCATCCTCCGGACCACCGTTGATTCTTCGTCCCTCCGGTCCGCTGCTGCTGCCTCCGCCCTCCGGCCGGCCTGGTCTTCCTCCGCCTGCCTGTTCTGCTCGTCTGCTTCACCCTGGAGTGCCTCCGCCGCTTTGGTTTCTGCCGCTACGGTCTCCTGCCTGGCTCTTCTGCCGATTGGGGTCCGGTGGAGTGAATTTCTTGAGAAGGACCTCTAGAACTGTAACTTTCAGTAGCTTATAGCAATTGCTGTCTCAAGTCTGTATAGAAACATTAGCCTACATTGTAAATATACACTGCAAAAACAATCTGAAAAATACACTGAAAACATTTAAAAAAGTACTGGTAAAAAACAGACATTTCCTTCAAAACAATAACAGAAAATACTTTATAAAAACAGTAGATGTCCGTTAAAAGTAATATCAGATCTGTGCGTTAACTGACACTACTGTGTTCACAAAATATTTTCTGTTATTGTCTTAAAGGAAATGTACGTACAATAATTGAAAAAGTACTGGCAGCAAAATACCAGTGCTTTTAACAGTTTTTTTTCAAGATTAGTGAAGCCATTAGGCTTTTTGACATTTTTATTCACAAATAATGATAAAAATATCTCTGAAGGTGAGGTGCTAGGTGTGTCCTGCTGAACTGGAGTACCATGGAAATACTTCATCCATGAATAGGCACTTCACCGCTAAGTATAGAGCTGCTGTATATCTGAGGAACACAAGTCATGGTAAGGTATATGTGTTATTATTAGACACACTACTGATTACTCAATATGATTTTGTGTTATTTCATGACTCTTAGGCCTGTACTTTTACATAAATCTATAGTTTTAGTGGACCAAAAGCAAGCGCTTTCACTATTGTGAATATGATTGTGATAGATAGTGTTGGCAGAGAAGTGGTCCAGAAGTATGAAGAGGAGAAGATCAAGGCTACGGCCGTCATGCATAAGATAGAAGCTGTGAGCCTGACTGCTGATATGTTGTCCTCCATTAATATGGACGAATATCTAGCAGTCACCTGTCATTATGTGGATGACTCTTCAAAACTGGCCACAGTTCTTTTGGGAGTGCTGCCTTTCCCTGTGGCTCATACAGCAGATAACATCTCAGCTGCACAGAGGTCGCTCATGGAGGAATGGGGCATTGAAACCAAAGTCACCTCCATTGTGATTGATGCAGGAGACGGTATGGTTGCCTCTTTGGGAAATTTAAATAGTTGCCACTCATTTCACTGTCCAGAATCTAGCTGGGATAGTTTAGATGCAGTCTTGCTACTTCACCAGACGAGGTTGCTGTTACTCAAGCTTCCAGTAATTAACCAATTCAAAACAATTATTTTAATTAATTCAGTGCTTCACAGAAGCTTCATTTGCCCATCACTACCAGAGCCCAGCAGCTGACTGTCAAGCACCCTGACTGGCAGAGGACATTTGAGGGTGTGTGTGGGTATGCTAAATTCGGTGGCGAACGTGCTATCAATAAAATTGCCGGCTGAGCCAGAACCTATAAGCGCCACATGCAATTATGTTTATGGGTGTTTAATCAAACAACCTGGCAGTACAGGTATGCTGTTTATTAGAAATGGCTACATATATGCGGACATGAATATAATGAGGCTGATTACAGATCACAAACAGGTGCATTGTGCAATATATAGGTGCAATATGCAGGTGAAATATACATTCAAAACATGATAGTGGTGTAAATGTGGCTGTCTCCTTTCTTCATGTATTTCTGGAAATGGATGTCAAAAAATTTTCTATGCCTAATTTGTGACAAGACGGAGGTAATGCTCATTAATTCATCACACCATCTACGTAAGGATGGGTCTTCAACTCTAAGTATAAATTATTCTACACTTCATTTTAAAACTAACATACATTTGTTCCTCATTTTCAGAACACTGTCAGGACATAATTTCTTCATCTAAATAATATAGCCAGATTACGCCCCATGTTGTCACTCCATGCTAATCAACATCACATTGACTATTGCAATGCGTGGATGGCTGGGGTCTCAAAAGCTACCCTTAAAGTCCATGGGTGATAGGGCTATTTCTTCAAATGCTCCAGAACCTTGAAATTCCCTGCCTGCTGAGATTAGGCAAGCTGAATCCCTTAGTGTTTTTAAATCATCCCTTAAAACTTATTTGTTTAGGGTAGCTTTTATATAAATGCTCAAAATTGCTATGATATTATTACTTTTTTATTCTAACATTTCATAATGTCCTATTGGTAGTTTATCTTATTTGATATATTTTATTATTTAATATCTTTTATTATTATTATTATTATTGGAGGGGCTGTGGCCTCAGTAGACAGATGACGACGACTGTTGGAGCCTGGGTACCCCAAGAGAGGGAGACACAGCTGATGGAGATGTCACGTGTGTATTTGTGTTCGATTAATAAGAGAGTTCAATCTCAGAGTTTGTCAGAAGGCCGACCTTACAGAGTCAAACAGGACCAGACAGGAATAGGACCTCATGATTTTTACCTTTAATTTGAAATGGAGGAACCTGTTACAGTCCCACACACAGATACACACAGGAGACAGGAGCGCGATCTAATACTTGTCTTTAATGGCGAACGAAACAGGAGTCAACACGCTGACTGCAAACAAAGAATTACCGACATGGCATACTGGGGCTTTGGGGCTTATATACCCATCTAATTGCTAACACTCCACAGCTGTGTAACGGTACACGGGTTGGAGCAATCTCCCAGACATAGAGAAGGCTAGACCATCTGTAAACGTAAAGTGTGCTAGAATGCCAAGTACAACATATAACATAGAAGATGCCTAATATTCTGGCGAGTTAGATCGGCGGACAGGGTAGGAGGAGGAAAGGGGTGCAACAGTACCCCCCCCCTCCGAGAAGCGGCTCCAGCCGCAGAAGAGGGGAGAGAGCGTGGTCGGCCCCGGGGTCGGGGAGCCGGACGGTCGGGGTGCGAGCGATGGAACTCAAGGCGAAGGGAAGGATCCAGGATGTCTTGGGAAGGAACCCAACTCCTCTCCTCGGGTCCGTAGCCCTCCCAATCGACCAGGTAGTTCAAGCGACCGTTACGCCGTTTCGAGTCTAGGAGGGTTCTGACGTTGTAGGCTCCCCGTTGATGTTGAGCGGAGGAGGAGGGGCAACAGACGGCTCGTTAGTGTCCAGGGGACCCCGAACCGCCGGCCTAAGGAGAGAGACATGAAAAGTAGGTGAGAGGCGGTAATGAGCAGGTAATTGTACAGTATACGCTACGTCATTGACTTTACGGAGGAAAGGGAAAGGACCGATGTATTTAGGTGTGAGCTTTTTGCAGGGTATAGAGAGACGCATGTCTCTTGTGGAGACCCAAACCCGGTCCCCCGGTTGGAAGGTGGGAGCCTCACTCCGGTGTCGATCGGCCTGCAGTCGGGAACGACGGATGGCTCGTTGTAGGCGAGTGTGCGCGGCCCCCCATAGCTCCTCTGCCCATTTGAACCACTCGTCCACGGCCGGGATGTGTGAGGTGCTCGGGTTCCATGGCGCCAGCGTAGGTTGGAAGCCCAGGACACACTGGAATGGAGTCAGGCCTGTCGCTGAGTGTCGTAGAGAGTTCTGGGCGTATTCCGCCCAGGGCAGAACGTCTGAACACTTCCCGGGCTTGGTTGCGCAATACGTCCGTAGAAAACGTCCGACCTCCTGATTGGTCCTCTCGGCCTGTCCGTTGGATTGAGGGTGGTAGCCGGATGTGCCCATGCGCTAGCGACTCAGTGATGTACGTCTCCATCGCCTCCGTCTCTGCACACGACAAAGGATACACGTGACTCCGGGGAAGAGGTGCATCGGGCAGTAGGTCGATGGCACAATCACCGGAACGATGAGGCGGTAAACACGTTGCCCTTGTCCTGGAAAAAACCTCCAACATATCCTGATACTCTGGGGGCACAGGAGGAGAGGAAAACTTGGTTAGAGTGGGGCTCTCGATGGTGGTGGTGCAGACACGTCTCCCTACACATCTCTCGCTACACTCTGGGGACCATTCCCTGACCTTTCTCTCTCTCCAGGATATGACTGGGTTGTGCATAGTTAGCCACGACATCCCTAATACAATCGGATGAGTGGGTGATGGAATTACCATGAAACATATTTCTTCCACATGTTGGCTGTCCACTGTCATCGTAACGGGGCTGGTGAGGTGTGTGATCTTACCACTACCAATAGGCCGGCCATCCACGGCCAGTACAGGTATGGGGTTTTCCAAACAGTGAACAGGCATGTTCCATCTCCGAACTGTATCCTGGTCTATTAAGTTCCCCGCGGCTCCTGAGTCGACAAGTGCAGAGATAGGACCTAGAGCAGGGTAACCAACTAACACCACACCAAGGACCATGACATTATTAGACAACTGAAGACTGGATATGGTGATGCCTACCTTAATCTCTGATGGCGAGGTTCTCCTTGACCGGCGCGGGACCCCCCGGATGTTGGTACACTGAGCCAGAGTGTGCCCATCTCCTCCGCAATATAAACAAAGCCCGAGACGCAGGCGGCGATTCCGCTCAGTGGGATGGAGGCGGGTGGTGTCCATCTCCATAGCCTCCTCAGGAAGGCCAGACGAGGACGATGAAGCTGTGCGTCCAGATGGTGTCCGACAGGTGCGCAATAAGCGGTCCAACTTGACGGCCATAGTGATGAGCTGGTCCAGGTCGGCCTCTTCGTCGCGGCACGCCAGTTCCATCTTGACCTCGTCACTGAGACCATCCCGGAACAAGGAGATGTGTCATTCCACCCACTCGCGGTCGCCAAGGTGCGGAATTCTAAGGCGTACTCTGCTGTTGTGCGATTCCCCTGTCGGATGCGAAGTAAGCGCTCCCCTTGCTCTCTCCCCTCTACCGGATGATCGAACACGGCCCGAAACAGATCCGTAAAGACCTCGTAGTCGTCCCGTGGCCCTTCCCCCTCGCTCCCAGAGGGCTGTGGCCCACTCCAGAGCTCTCCCAGTCAGGACAGATATGACTGTGGCGATCTTGGACCTCTCTGGGACTTGAGGTCCTGCTCGGTAAGCAAAAAAAAGACCACATTGGAGCAGGAAGCCCAGACACCTCTCAGGACTCCCGTTATACCTCTCCGGGAGCGAGAGATCAATGCCACTGCCTCCACAGGGTGGGTGAGACGCTGTCTCCTCCGGAGCTCGTGGAGAAGGAGAGGAAGCCCTGGTTGTGTCCAAGGCGCGGAGCCGTTGAAGGACCTCGTCCATTGCCGTGCCTAAGCCGGCGAGTTGCTGGTGATGCTGTTGAAGCACTCGGTCATGCTCCCCTAACGCCTCAGCTAAGCCTCCACGATCAGCTGTCTCCATGACTAGGTCGGTAATTACTGTTACAGTCCCACACACAGATACACACAGGAGACAGGAGCGTGATCTAATACTTGTCTTTAATGGCGAACGAAACAGGAGTCAACACGCTGACTGCAAACAAAGAATTACCGACATGGCATACTGGGGCTTTGGGGCTTATATACCCATCAAATTGCTAACACTCCACAGATGTGTAACGGTACACGGGTTGGAGCAATCTCCCAGACATAGAGAAGGCTAGACCATCTGCAAACGTAAAGTGTGCTAGAATGCCAAGTACAACATATAACATAGAAGATGCCTAATATTCTGGCGAGTTAGATCGGCGGACAGGGTAGGAGGAGGAAAGGGGTGCAACAGAACCAAAAGATGATCAGTACTGTTATCAAGACAAAAAACTCTTTTTGCAGAAAGACTTCAATATCAAAATCTATTTACATAACACTGAACATCCTCTTGTCATTGATTTCAGTGGTTACAGTGTTTTTGAACCTACTGGTGATTATCTCCATCTCTCACTTCAAGCATCTCCACACTCCATCCAACCTCCTCATTCTCTCTCTGGCTGTGTCAGATCTCCTGGTGGGACTCATTGTGATACCATTAATGACTGTAGCAATGATAGAGTCATGCTGGGTTTTTGGTGAATATTTCTGTGTCTTGCTTCTCTACACCGATTTTGTGTATGCTTCTTTATCTCTCGGTAATTTGGTCTTGATGTCAATTGACCGTTATGTTGCCGTGTGCGATCCCTTAATGTTCCACTTGAAAATAACAATAACAATAACTATATTTTGTGTATTAATTGTCTGGGGTTGTTGTATTATATATGATGCTGTTCTTATAAAGACCTATGTAAATATACAGGTACCCAGTGGGTGTTTTAAAGAATGTTATTTACTTGAAGGACATTTCTGGTTTAATATCTTTGACCTTCTTATTTCAAATGTTGTTCCTTGCTCCATCATTATAACACTATATATGAAAATATATTTGGTGGCTAGATCACAGGCCAGACAGGTATTTTCAACCAAGGCTTCCTGCTCTTTTGGTGTTAAATCTGTACAAGCTTATAAATCTCAGAGAAAAGCATCAAAAACGGTAAGTATTATTGTTTTCAATTATCTTATTTTTTGGAATCCATTCATTTATATACTTAGTATATCTTCAAGTTACAAATTGGCATCATTTATCAGCATTCTGCCACTTGTTAATTCCATCCTAAATCCCATTATTTATGCTTTCTTTTATCCATGGTTCAAAGTGACAGCCAAACGCATTTTAACTATGAATTTAAGGCCTATATAACTTGTTTACATTCCTCTGTTTTCATATAGGACATTAAACAAGCTCTGCTTAATTTTGTGTTTTGTCTGTAATGTGGTTAAATGCTCTTTTTATTTTAAAATAGTAATTTCAGTCACACAGTAAATACATGTGTCCTATTGATACATAATAATTAGTGTGCAATGGATTGGAATGAAGTAAAAATGTAAGAATGTTTGATAAAATACATTATTTGTTCTGGGCTGTATATTCCAAAATCTGTGAAGTTCCATTTTATATAATAATAAGGGTTCAGATATTATATATTTGAGGTTGGTTTCACACTGACTTCATGATGTTTTACATCATTTATACAGTGGTTTTCCTGCTTATGTCACGTCCAGCCCGGTATGGGCTGTATAGGCTTTGCTTTTCCCCTGTGTGTTAGTATTATTACGTTGGTTTAGTTGGTTTTGTTATTGTCCTCATGTGTCCTCATCATTGGTACCTGCCTTGTGTGTGTTGTTATGTTTACAGGTTATTTCCCAGTGTGTTATGTAATGGCTCCCCCTGGTGTCCCTTCTGTGTCTTGTAGTATGTTGTATGATGTCATCAGTGTGGGCCCTAGTCACATGTTTCAGTTAACCTATAGATCACAGTGTAGTTATTCCCATGTCCAGGTGTTGTGTATTAGTCCTCATTACTTTTGGTATTTAGTTTGTGTGTTTGCTTCCCTCCCTTGTTCGTCAATGTCATGTCCAGAGTATCGTTACTATTCCTCTACGTTTAGCCCCTCGTGGCAGTGTTTATTTGATTATTAAGTATTTTGGTTAATAAACACCATTTGATTATTGCAACCTTTGCGCTTGTCTCTGCCTCATCCCGTGGATACGTGACAGCTTATCACAAATTGGTATTTGAAAAACTGAGGTCTGCATTAAATATTCATTCCTATTTCACCAACCTTTAATCATTAAGAAATCTATACACATTTCATCATAAATCACCATTACAGTAAACCATAAATAGGTCATTTAACATGCATTATTATTTTCCCTTTAGGAATGAAAATATCTAACTTGAAATTACTAGTGTACAAATGAAAATAATATGCACAAAATTCTGAGCCAGTAACAAAATGCTACATGAATAATATGTAAATGTAGAATAAAATTTAAGTTTTAACACTAGAACCGTCAAACGCAGCAGTCATAGGACATTTGAGTTTATAAAATGTTGTTACTGATTTTTAAAGCTACAGACAATGCTGTCTTTGACTTTTCGTGTTTTTAGACACTGTTTACCTATTTTTTTACTTTTTATTCATAAACCGCCGAAGACGCCACTTACTTAACTGTTGGTACCCAATTGTGGTACCCAGGCCAGTGTCACCATTTTTTGAACGACATTGGCAACACCTGAGTGCATTTCATTTGATTAAAAGTTCACAGCCCACAAGGATTATTTGAATTTGAATTAATTTAGCAGCAAGGATAAAGAAGTGTAATGTTGATGATTGTAGTAAACAAATATTTATCTGGAATTCTGCCAGTTTTAGACCACTTTATTTGGCTTATTCTATAAAAAGATATATATTTACCCATATATGTATATGTTATGGATACAAATATTATACTCTAATGTTTTTGTTTGTGTAAGACTGATCATACACTAAACAAAAATTGAAGTGTAACACTTGTTTTTGCCCCCATTTATCATGAGTGAATTCAAAGACCTAGGACTATATACATAAATGGCCTAATTCTCTCAAATATTTTTCATAAATCTGTCTAAATCTGTGTTAGTGAGCACTTCTCCTTTGCTGAGATAATCCATCCACCTCACAAATGTGTCATATCAACATGCTGATTAGACATCAAGATTATTGCACAGGTGTGCCTTAGGCTGGTCACAATAAAATGCCACTCTAAAATGTGCAGTTTCATAACATAACACAATGCCACAGATGTCGCAAGTTTTGAGGGAGCGAAGCTGACAATCCCCGGCAGTTATTTAAAGCCACAACAGGTGGATTCGCACCACGGCTAGCTCCGCATGCTAAGTATTCACAAACAATTTAAAGAAAACCTATTTCAGAGCCTACAAAATAATCGAAAATACAACATCATGTGTTTTTAGATATAATCATCTTTTTCTACACACTCTGTTAAACTGTAGATATTAACTCCAACAATTCATGCAATGCATTACCTTTGATTACTGGTCGTAGTGGTCTTTTAAGGTCTTGGTAGTGTTGCCAATTCCAGGCCACTAACAGGCCACTTTCAACACTTACAGTCCATCAGCAGTTAACACTAAGAAGCTTGTTTCTCTGACGAAGAGGAACTTTAGCACTATAGACCCACTGAGCCACTGCTGCCCCACCATGTACACTGTCAATGAATAGTGTAGGGTGAGGTATAGGCACATGAGACTCATTTGGCTCATGTGCAATATCAATACAATTTCTGACCACCGGGGTGACAAGTGTCCCCCAGCCTAGAGGCTCCCCCAGCCTGGAGGCCAAACAAAAATAATAGCTATAGTTCCTAGCATGTGGTTAGCAACATTTTACCCAACCAAAATATTTCTTTGAACAACATATTTAAGTGTTGGAACAGAAGCTCATTTTTGATATTTCGGGATTTAGAAACTATAAAGTACCTGTAAATTAAGCATGTAGTGAGGTTACAAATAGGAAACTTTATTAAAGTGTATTATTAATCACACAGTCTTAATGCTTTCACATGCAGATCACACATACATGAGTCCTACACATACTTTATTAGGGGTTGTAAAAAGGGGTACCTTGAAACACTGTGTTTGAGAGGAAAAGCTTTTATTGGTGGTGTGAGATAACTCCATGGAAGTTAGAAACCCCATGGAAGAAATCAAAACAGAAATTGAGGGCCTTGTCTCCCACACACACACAGACACTCACGCATATTGTAACACACACACACACACGCAGACACTCACGCATATTGTAACACACACACAGACACTCACGCATATTGTAACACACACACACACACACACACACACACACACACACACACACACACACACACACACACAGACACACACGCATATTGTAACACACACACACACACACACAGTGTAAGGGAGATTTGTGTTAGGGGGCATGGTTTGACACTTTTTTGCACTGAAACCCTCTTGTCAAAGTTTTGACAGCTGCTGTTTAGGAGAGGGGTGTACCATAGACCCATTGAGAGGGGAGGAGTGTACAACGGACCAATCGCAAGGTTCGGACCCACTTAACAAAGCTTTTGACAGCTGCTGTTTAGCATGGAGCATACGTGGACCAGTAGGAACGTGTGAGGGGAGAGGTAAGGGGCATGGAAAAGGGGCGTGGAATGGGGCAGGAAAAGGGGCAAGGCTTAAATGGCTCAGCCAATCAGAACGATCAAATCCACCTGTCAACCCTGGCTACAACACTTTTTCCAGATCCGATATCTTGAATAGCTGGTGTCAGATTAGTAAGTAGGCTATTGATCTTGAAATAAACAGTGGTGATTAACTAAATTAAACAAGGAATACAATATAATTATTTCATTTATTTTACCTTGATTAACCTGGTATAGATATTGAGAACAACTTCTTATTTGCAAACGCAACATGGCCAAGACAAGGCACAAGGTACAAGGTGACATAAAGTTACACACAAAGTTCAAACATTCTTCAAAAGTATTCATGTTTTTGATGTGAATGTTGCATTGACAACCTCATAGCTAGAAAAGTCTAAAATATGTTACACAGGGTTTTTTACAAAACATATTTTACAGATTTATACAGATTTTTTTAGCTATTGTTGCTACTGATAGCACTTGTATATGCAAACAACAGAGCTACGTTTTGAAATTGCCTGGAATATTCCTTTAAGAGGCCAAGAAACACTGCAGAGCAATTATTTATGGGTGATTTTGAAGTCCTTAAATGTAAGTATTCATTTAAAACCTGAGGGTGTGTGGTCACTCAACAAGGTCAGGCTCAGTAGCTGCAGAGGGTCTCTGTGACGTCCTGTAACTTAGATGGCCCATCAATGTAAGCCCCCAAGTATTTCAGTAGTGCTCCTACAGAAATGTAGAACAGTTAACATTGTTTGATATTGTATGAAACTATAGTTAATCATTCAGAACTTGGTTACAGGGAACAATATAGTAATATATTTCCTGATATAGTAGTAGGCTAATTAGATTTCACTTATCATTTTCACATTGTGTATTGACTATTTAGCAAGACTGCATATGAATTTGTACCTATATATAATGTACAGTTTTGGGCCTGAAGTCTGTATTGGGTATGCCTTGTTTATTATACAAGTGCCAGACTGAACTTTTATCAATTGACTGCACCCTTAAATAACCACAGAAACACTGTACATTTTGCTAAATATAGGTTATTTCTACATACCATATAGTATCTAGCTTCAAAATGTTAGCTACCAAGATAGTATTTTTTTTGCAATTTCTATGACTTTCTACAACATTATTTAGGTGACTTTTGACCCATTCAAAGAGCAGTTGGATAGCTTGCATGGATTGAGGTAAATTACCTCTGTACTATATCCATATATTTTATGTAATTTCAACCTGCCTGCTCCCTTTATCTACAAAGATTTTTCAGCCTAAGAGAAATTGTTTTGTTTAAAAAAATATGTTTTACATAAAATATTTTGTAGGGCTTTTTGGGGACTTTTTTTGGTGCTGTAGCCGACCACATGTTTCCATGTATGACTAAAGTTACCAAATTATCTTTGTACAATGAGGTTTATCCTCTTATCCTTTGGCTAGATGAAAAACATCTCAGTTCATATTTTAATGTAGTATATAGGCTGGAGTTCATCCTTCTTTAGGCATCTTAATTATTGTCTATGGAAGGAAGAGGGGCCGACATGACTCCAGAATGAGGGTAGCACTACTGAGAGGAGAATTAGATTTATATTCTCCAGCTATTCCTTCTACAATATATTGTACAACATAGAGGGTGTTATTTTCACTACTGCAGACAACTAAAACAATTATTTTTAATCATAACGACTCTAAAAAGGACAATCTTTCCAATTTTCCAATTCTAGAAACGCAATACTTTCAGAGTTAAAATATGTTTAGCTGTCTTTTTAAACCATGGATAAAAGAAAGCATAAATTATTGGATTAATAAAGGAGTTAATAGAGGGCAATAAACATATGAAAGCTGATAAAGGATTGTTGCTTGCAGCATAAATGAAAGCGAAAAAATAAGATGGAATCCAACATATTAGATAGTTAAAAACAATAATACTTAACGTTTTTGTTGCTTTTCTTTCAGAGACATTTACCCTTACATTTTTAACACCACCTGCAATTGAAAATACCTTTCTGGCCTGTGCCCGGGCAACCAGAAATATATTCAAATAAAGAGTTATAATAATGGAGCATGGGACAAGAAAAGATATTACAACATCCATAATGATCCCCAAGATCAATCCCTCAGAAAAATAACATTCTTGAAAACAGCTACTAGATACCTTTACATTTACCATGATGTTTACATAAATAGCATTATACATAATACAACAACACCAGGTAATAAGTATACAACACTTAATTCTTGTAATTGTTATTTTTGTGTGGTATATTAAGGGATCACACACAGCAACATATCGGTCAATAGATATCAATACCAAGTTACCAAGAGATAAAGAAGTACATAAAAATGAGGTGTATAATAGCAATGCACAGAAATATTCCCCAAGAATCCAGCATGGCTCCATTATTGCTACAGTATTTGCTGGCATCACAAATAGTCCAACCAGGAGATCTGATACAGCCAGAGAGAGAATGAGCAGGTTGGTTGGAGTGTGGAGCTGCTTGAAGTGAGAGATGGAGATGATCACCAGTAGGTTCAAAAACACTGTAACAGCTGAAATCAATGAGAAGAAGATGTACAGTGTTATATAGATATATGTTGATATTGAAGTCTTTCCGCAAGAAGAGTTTCTGTCTTGATAACAGTATTCTGTATCTGTGTGTTCCTCCATTAATAATACAGATAAATAAATGCTGAGTTCCTTCTCTTGCTTGGTCTTGTATGTAACCCAGTCAGGTGAACCTTCTGACAAACTCTTTCTATCTCAAAACAGCTACCTGCTGCTGTCACATCTAGCCCAGGGAGGGCTGTGGGGTGGTGACTTCGTATGGACCCCTTATGTATATTTGGTTATTCCTTGTGTTTCCTCCCTTGTTCCCTTGTGTGTTGTGTTTTGGCTCCCTTTTGTGTCTGTTCCATGTATGGGTTTTAGTTAGAGTAATTGTAATGTCAGTGTGTTAATCCCCAGCTGAAGTGTATTTGTAATTAGGAACTTAGTATTTAGCCCTCGTGTTTCCATGTGTACTCTGTTCGTCAATGTTCATGTTACGTGTTCCGGTGTGTGTCCGTGTATTAGCTAAAAAGCCCCACGTGGCAGTATTATTTTGTTTTTTGAGTTCTATTAACAATAAAGAATGTTGTATTGCATCTCCTTCACGCCTGCCTCTATTATGACAAACATGGACAGGAAACGTGACAGATTGACAAACCCAACAACGAGGCAGCGAAGGATCAGCCACAGACCCGAGGAGTCTGTTCTCTCTCTCGGGGGAATGTTTTTTGGTGGGGCGCAGGCTGCATGCTCTCTCTCTCCCTACGATAGGAAGAGAGGGCAGCAGACCGAGCAGATCTGACTCACCTCCATGTGGGATATCGACAGCTCGGATGAAGAGTATTTCCACATGGAGGTGAGGGACGAGGAAGGGTTCTCGGAGGAAGAGGAGGAGGAAGCGACGGCGACGTTAACCCTTGGCGGGGTGTTGAGGATCGCCGAGTGGGAGGACGTTCAACACCTCTACGGGGGCGAGGACGACTCTGAGGATTGGACGGACAGTGAATCCTGGGACGTTGAGGAAGAGGAGTGGGAAATACCCCCCGAGTGGAGAGGAAGAGCCATTCGGCGGACACCACCCCAACTGACTCCACCACAGCCCCGGATGGCCTCTACCTTCTCTGGTAGGGTTTCCCACTTCCCTGTTGGCTTCCCTAGCAGTCAGGTTAGCAAGCCCACAGTTAGGCAGTGAGTTCTATTAACAATAAAGAACTTTGTATTGCATCTCCTTCGCGCCTGCCTCTATTATGACAAACATGGACAGGAAACGTGACAGCTGCACACACACACAGACACCCACACACAGAAAGCACCACCCCAAACCAATGACGAAACAAACAAACAAGAGAGCACACTAATAAAAAAAATGTTTGTGTCCACAGAGGCTTTTCTTTGTTCTCAATGATAGATATGAAGGAAAATACATTTTACATGTCATCAAATGCTAAGCATGTATTTAGTGGAATATATTTTAACATCTTAGGGCTCTGTATCACGCCGGCGGGATGGAAGAAAAAGTTGATTAAAAACACTGCTCACAAGTGCAGATTTAATTCTGCATATACAGTGCCTTGCGAAAGTATTCGGCCCCCTTGAACATTTGACCTTTTGCCAAATTTTAGGCTTTAAATATAAACATATAAAGGTGTAATTTTTTGTGTAGAAGCAACAACAAGTGGGACACAATCATGAAGTGGAACGGAATTTATTGGTTATTTCAAACTTTTTTAACAACAGTTTGAAAAACAGAAATATTGTGCGTGCAACATTATTCATCCCCCTTAAGTTAATACTTTGTAGCGCCACCTTTTGCTGCGATTACAGCTGCAAGTTGCTTGGTGTATGTCTCTATCAGTTTTGCACATTGAGAGACTGACATTTTTGCCCATTCCTCCTTGCAAAACAGCTCGAGCTCAGTGAGGTTAGATGGAGAGCGTTTGTGAACAGCAGTTTTCAGTTCTTTCCACAGATTCTCGATTGGATTCAGGTCTGGACGTTGACCAATCTTTGTCACCAATCCTGTTTGTAGTATTTATGGACAGGATATCGAGGCGTAGGCGGGGTGGGGATGGGTTGCAGTTCGGTGGGCTGAGGATCTCATTGCTGCTTTTTGCAGATGATGTGGTCCTGATGGCATCATCGGCTTGTGACCTTCAGCACTCCCTGGATCGGTTCGCAGCCGAGTGTGAAGCGGCTGGGATGAGGATCAGCACCTCTAAATCTGAGGCCATCGTTCTCAGGAGGAAACCGATGGAGTGCCTACTCCAGGTAGGGAACGAGTCCTTACCCCAAATGAAGGAGTTCAAATACCTTGGGGTCTTGTTCGCGAGTGAGGGAACAATGGAACGGGACATTGGTCGGAGAATCGGCGCAGCGGGGGCGGTATTACACTCATTATATCGCACCTTTGTGACGAAAAGAGAGCTGAGCCAGAAGGCAAAGCTCTAAATCTACCGGGCAGTATTTGTTCCTATCCTCACCTATGGTCATGAAGGCTGGGTCATGACCGAATGAGGCACATGGGGCTCATTTGGCTCATGTACAATATCAATACAATTTCTGACCACCAGGGTGACGAGTGTCCCCCAGCCTGGAGGCCAAATAAAAATAATAGCTATAGTTCCTAGCATGTGGTTAGCAACATTTTACCCAACCAAAATATTTATTTTAACATCATATTGAAGTTATGGAGTTAAAATTTATATCATTTTTTATATTTTGGGATTTAGAATCTATAAAGTACCTGTAAATTAAGCATGTAGTGAGGTTATAAATAGGAAACTTTATTAAATTGTATTATTAATCACACAGTCTTAATGCTCTCACATGCAGATCACACACATCAGTCCTACACATACTTTATTAGGGGTTGTAAAAAGGGGTACCTTGAAAGACTGTGTTTGAGAGGAAAAGCTTTTATTGGGGGTGTGAGATAACTCCATGGAAGTTAGAAACCCCTACCCTGGAAATCCAGAGTTCTCGCGAGAGCACAATTTGAATTTTCTCAGCAAGTTACTCTGGCACCGAGTAATGCTGCTCATTAACTATGCCCTTGTAGCCGAGCTGCACCAATCACATTGGTGTAACTGATATAGGCGGGCCTGAGGTGTGTTATAAACAGATGACGACAGCTCTGCGAGTGCGACCTCAAGTCATTAGTAAACATTGTAAGATCGCTATGGATCTACACCAGTTGTTGTATACTGCTTTGGCCGCTACAATGAACGAGTTAGACTTGGCTTTTTGTCTAAAAGAGGAACAGAAGACGACGCTCGAATCGTTACTTTTTAAGAATCGTTACTTTTTTTGCTGTTTTGCAGACCGGATACGGCAAGGGTTTAATCTACCAGATAGCTCCGCCATAGGGTTAGTCAAAACCCACTGGTGATTGGTCGTAGTGTTATCCAATTGCATACACTGAGATTTTCAAATGCACGCCTGGTGCCGCCCCTCGAGTTGAGTCTTTTACATTACTCGATCCCAGACCCTTAATCGTTTAGGATTTGGGTCTGGATTTTTCCAGGCTAAAAAACCCCATGGAAGAAATCAGAATAGAAATTGAGGGCCTTGTCTCCCACACACACAAAGACACTCACGCATATTGTAACATACACACACTCACGCATATTGTAACACACACACACACAGACACTCACGCATATTGTAACACACACACACACAGACACTCACGCATATTGTAACACACACACACACACACACACGCAGACACTCATGCATATTGTAACACACACACACACGCAGACACTCACGCATATTGTAACACACACACACACAGACACTCACGCATATTGTAACACACAAACACACACACAGACACTCACGCATATTGTAACACACACACAGACACTCACGCATATTGTAACACACACACACACACGCAGACACTCACGCATATTGTAACACACACACACACACGCAGACACTCACGCATATTGTAACACACACACACGCAGACACTCACGCATATTGTAACACACACACACAGTGTAAGGGAGATTTGTGTTAGGGGGCATGGTTTGACACTTTTTTGCACTGAAACCCTCTTGTCAAAGTTTTGACAGCTGCTGTTTAGGAGAGGGGTGTACCATAGACCCATTGAGAATGCCTTCAGGGGAGGAGTGTACAACGGACCAATCGCAAGGTTCGGACCCACTTGTCAAAGCTTTTGACAGCTGCTGTTTAGGATTGAGCATACGTGGACCAGTAGGAACGTGTGAGGAGAGAGGTAAGGGGCACGGAAAAGGGGCGTGGAATGGGGCGGGAAAGGGGGCGAGGCTTAAATAGCTCAGCCAATCAGAACGATCAAATCCACCTGACAAATAGTTTTGGCTGTCTGATGACAGAGTACGTGTTATCCTCTCTCATATATTATACATTTCACCATTCTTAATAAACATCATCCTAAATATTTTAAGGAATTGTTAGTTTTATTTGCTTAAAAAAAAAAGATTTTTGTCTCAAATGAACAAATACAAGTTAAGAAATTAAGAGAATAATGCAAAAAAAGTTACATTTGCATTTAATCATAGAGACAAGTCTTGGGAAAATATGTGAACTCTGTATTGTGTAAAGAAATTGGCCTAGTTTTACATTATTGGTTTTGAGCCATAAAATATTGTCAAGACCTGACAACCCTGGCTACAACACTTTTTCCAGATCCAATATCTTGAATTGCCGGTGTCAGATTAGTAAGTAGGCTATTGATCTTGAAATAAACAGTGGTGATTAACTAAGTTAAAGAAGGAATACAATAGAATTATTTTTTTATTTTTCATTTATATTTCCTTGATTAACCTGGTATAGATATTGAGAACAACTTCTTATTTGCAATCACGACATGGCCAAGACAAGGCACAAGGAACAAGGTGACAAAGTTTAACCCTTAAAGGTCTAAGGGGTCTTAGGTCCGCTTGGCACACAGTTGACTTTTTGGCCTCTAGAAAGGTCATACTTTGACCTACAGTGAAGTGCCTTATGGTTTTGGATTCAGAGGACCCATGGCTACAACATGGATGAATAAAATCCATCATCCTGGGTCATTGAATTTTATGTTTTATTCAATATTTATCCCAAAAATCTAAAGAACGTATGTATTTTTTATTGTTTTTTACATGTAAAAGCATGTTATCTATAGTGCACAGGGGTCCTGGACCAGTGTGCAATGTTTGGGGGCCATACAATCAAGTCAACATCTAAATGCTACACTCATTTCTAACTATATTTCTATACGTTTTTAAAACCCAGCTAAATTCCAACTCCAAAACTTGTTGTTTTATGCAGGATGATGTCCTATGTTATTAAAAAATTGGTTATTTTGTCATTTTCACTTCCTACTTCCTGTCTGTGATATTTTTAGTCAAAACGAAAGACCATCTTCAGCTTTGAGGCGCGATATCTCCGGCTGTGAGTAACACACAGAGATGTGTAACCACTCATTATTTGCGTCTAATTCTCCCCTTTCCAACGGTACCAAGCAGTTGCTAGCATGTATGGTTCCCGAGATAATCGCGTTTGACGCTCTAGAGCGTCAATCGCCCTAGGAGGGTTAAACACAAAGTTTAAACATTCTTCAAAAGTATTCATGTTTTTGATGTGAATGTTGCATTGACAACCTCCTAGCTAGAAAAGTCAAAAATATATTACACAGGGTTTTTTACAAAACATATTTTTTGGAATATTGTATTGTATGACTTCGACAATCGACTAGTGTGGACTTCACCGGAAAATGGGAAATAAACTTAGGTATGTACACAAACATATTTGTTCAAACTCGCTGTGTTTATTATATGGAATCAGTGCAAATGGATATGGACTAGTAATGACATTTTGAACATGTTTAGTGGCTCCAAGCACACTTTTTATCTTGCCCTGTAAATGTGTAATGGTTGTCTATTGGCAGCAAAAGGTAAACACGGTTTTGGCAATACAGATTGTTTGAGTTATTAACGCTACGGACAGCACTTCTGATATGCAAACAACAGACCTACGTTTTGAAATCGCCCGGAATTCTCCTTTAAGAGCCTGGATGACCAGGGGTTTAATTTCAAGATGCCATTGGTGAGATTAAGAGGGTGTATGACCAGGGGATTCAGTTCAAAATGTCATTGGTGAGGTTAAGAGGGTGGATGACCAGGGGTTTAATTTCAAGATGCTATTGTTAAGGTGAAGAGGGTGGATGACCAGGGGATTCAGTTCAAGATGCTATTGTTAAGGTGAAGAGGGTGGATGACCAGGGGATTCAGTTCAAGATGCTATTGTTAAGGTGAAGAGGGTGGATGACCAGGGGATTCAGTTCAAGATGCTATTGTTAAGGTGAAGAGGGTGGATGACCAGGGGATTCAGTTCAAGATGCTATTGTTAAGGTGAAGAGG
>JACXGM010001081.1:0-13181 GCA_016801145.1 Umbra pygmaea | reverse complement strand
CACTGGGAAAAAATAAATGTATATTATTTTAAAACCATGTTACAAACAATTTCAGTATTATTATAGTGGAGATAAAGTAAATTATGTTAAGAATTCAGGATTGTAATACCTCTTTAACATTAAGGGCCCTATCTTACACCCAGCGCAATTGACTTTTTACACAAACGCATGTATCATTCCTACCTTGCACCCGACGCATATGGGACTTTTCCCACCACAGACGCGCGTCTGTAAATTAGGGAATGAACTTGCGTTCGTTAGGCGGTTCAGCGGAAAGAAGAGGCGTGTTCTAGCGCAAACGTTCCCTGGTGGTATCTTGCACTTCCCGAAAACATTTCCGCCACTGACCAGGAAAAACCTGGTTAAAAGTCAGTGGCGTGTTATTCAGACACTATTTTAAGTGTGCATGCTTAACCATAATGTAGCGTGTGCACAACGCGCATACCCTTTGCTCCTCTCATTTACACAAATGCAGCAGTTCTTTATTATTGAAATACATAATTAGAAGGAAAAAGATTACCACATGAGGGAAATCATTGTGGTGTCCGAAGATGTGAAAAAATAAATATACATCTAGTGTACACATTTACCCAAATTATTCTGAATGAATGTTTTGCACAGATATACATCAACCTCAAGGGAACCCATTCAATCAACATACAAGTAATTTGCAATGATACTAGTAAAATCACCCATGTCTTTGCAAAACTATGGCTCCAGCCATGGCTCATGTATGGCAACTTTGCCATGAGGAATCCCCCCCTTGGATGGGTGGCTGTGAAGTGTACAACGGCTATCCGTAAAGACATGGTTAATGATGACACAATTTATGATGCCAGCAAGTGCGTGAAATGTTGTTTAATCAAAAACACACACAAACACGCAGTGTAGCCTAATTGAGCGAACATTCAGCACACTGAAAATACACGTCAGGTGTTGGATAGAAAAGGAGGAACAGTACTCAAGTCTCATCATTGTTTGCGGCTTGTTGTGTTTTACGCAACATTTTCACGAATCATGGATATGTTGATGACATAAATGATGAAATTTTAGAGGACTTAAGGACACGTGAAGTTGAAATACATGTGCCATTGCCAAAACCCAAATGTACAGAAATGCAGAACGGGTGTGGAGATGTTATTTGACAGAAAAGTGAGGTAAGCAAAGTAATCTTGGTCTAATGTTAGACTACATTGCAAAAATATTACCATGCATTCATAACCTCGTGATTCAGTGAGAGTGAGTCCAAAACATTGGAAAGTATGTCTTGTGACATTTCTTTATTTACATTTTGTAAAATGAAAAAAATCGACAGCAATCCGCTGTTATAAGAACAATCCGCCATGGAACAAACGCTTCTGCTTTTAAAGGGAATGTGAGATGACGCTCTGATTGGTTTATTGCACGTTACGCCCAAACCAGACCTATGACTATTGGAGCTACTTCAGACCTACCCATTTTAGATTTGCGTTGGGCACAAGAGTTATTTATCCCGGCGGTAAAATAGCAACAGCGCCCGGGTCCCTCCTACAATATCACTTGCGTTTCGCGTTTGATACTTGCGTTTCAGATCGTTAAAATAGGGCCCTATAAGTGTACTGGCTTGATTTAGTCTAATTTGATGTAGACTGTAATTATTCATTAAAAACCTGAGGGTGTGTGGGTCACTCAACAATTTCAGGCTCAGTAGCTGCAGAGGGTATCTGTGACGTCCTGTAACTTAGATGGCCCATCAATGGAAGCCCCCAAACATTTCAGTACTGCTCCTACAGAAATGTAGAACAGTTAACATTGTTCGATATTGTAACTATAGTTAATCATTCAAGCTCAGAACTTTGTTACATGGAGCAATGAAGTCATTTATTTCCTGATATAGTAGTAGGCTAATTAGATTTCACTTTGTGTATTGAGCAAGACTGGTTATGAATTTGTACCTATATATAATGTACAGTTTTGGGCCTGAAGTCTGTATTGGGTATGCCTCGTTTATTATACAGGTGCCAGACTGAACTTTTATCAAATGACTGCACCCTTAAATAACCACAGAAACACTGTACATTTCCAAAATATAGGTAATTTCTACATACAATATAGTATCTAGCTTTTAAATGTTAGCTACCAAGATAGTACTTTTTTGCAATTACTATGACTTTCTACAACATTATTTAGGTGACGTTTGACCCATTCAAAGAGCAGCAGGCTAGCTTGCATGGATTGAGGTAAATTACCTCTGTACTATATCCATATATTTTATGTCATTTTAACCTGCCTGCTCCCTTTACCTACAAAGTTTTTCAGCCTAACAGAAATTGTTTTTATTTAAAAAAATATGTATTTCATAAAATACTTTCTAGGGCTTTTTGGGGACTTTTTTGGTGCCCTAGCTTACCACATGTTTCCATGTATGACTAAAGTTACCAACTTATCTTTGTACAGTGAGGTTTATCCTCTTATCTTTTGGCTACATGAAAAACATGTCAGTTCATATTTTAATGTAGTTTATAGGCTGGAGTTCATCCTTCTTTAGGAATCTTAATTATGGTGAGTTGTCTATGGAAGGAAGAGGGGCTGACATGACTCCAGAATGAGGGTAGCACTACTGAAAGGAGAATTAGATATTCTATTCTCCAGCTATTCCTTCTACAATATAGTGTTTAACATGGAGGGTGTCATTTTCACTACTGCAGACAACTAAAAACAATTATTTTTAATCATAAAGACTCTAAAAAGGACAATCTTTCCAATTTTCCAATTCTATAAATGCAATGCTTTCAGAGTTAAAATATGTTTAGCTGTCTTTTTAAACCATGGATAAAAGAAAGCATAAATTATTGGATTAATAAAAGAGTTAATAAGTAGCAGAAAACATATGAAAGCTGATAAAGGATTGTTGCTTGCAGCATAAATGAAAGCAAAAAAATAAGATGGAATCCAACAAATTAAATAGTTAAAAACAATACTACTTAAAGTTTTTGTTGCTTTTCTTTCAGAGACATTTACCATTACATTTTTAACACCACCTTCATTTGAAAATACCTTTCTGGCCTGTGCCCGGGCAACCAGAAATATATTCAAATAAAGAGTTATAATAATGGAGCATGGGACAAGAAAAGATATTATAACATCCATAATGATCCCCAGGATCAATCCCTCAGAAAAATAACATTCTTGAAAACAGCTACTAGATACCTTTACATTTACCATGACGTTTACATAAATAGCATTATACGAAATACAACAACACCAGGTGATGAATATACAACACTTAATTCTTGTTGTTGTTATTTTTGTGTGGTACATTAAGGGATCACACACAGCAACATATCGGTCAATAGATATCAAGATCAAGTTACCAAGAGATAAAGAAGTACATAAAAATAAGGTGTATAGTAGCAATGCACAGAAATATTCCCCAAGAATCCAGCATGGTTCCATTATTGCTACAGTCATTGCTGGTATCACAATGAGTCCAACTAGGAAATCTGACACAGCCAGAGAGAGAATGAGCAGGTTGGTTGGAGTGTGGAGATGCTTGAAGTGAGAGATGGAGATGATCACCAGTAAGTTCAAAAACACTGTAACTGCTGAAATCAATGAGAAGAAGATGTACAATGTTATGTAAATTGATGTTGATAATGAACCCTTTCCGCAAGAAGAGTTTCTGTCTTGATAACAGTATTCTGTATCTGTGTGTTCCTCCATTATTAACACAGATACAAAATGCTGAGTTCCTTCTCTTGCTTGGTCTTGTATGTGACCCAGTCAGGTGAACCTTCTGACAAACTCTTTTTATCTCAAAACAGCTACCTGCTGCACACACACACAGACACACACACACAAAAAGCACCACCCCAAACCAATGACGAAACAAACAAACAAGAGAACACACTAATAAAAAAAGTGTCTGTGTCCACAGAGGATTTTCTTTGTTCTCAATGAAGGAAAATACATTTTTTTTACATGTCATCAAATTCTAAGCATGTATTTAGTGGAATATATTTTAACCTCTTAGGGCTCAGTATTATGCCGGCGGGATAAAAGAAAAACTGGATTAGAAACACTGCTCACAAGTGCAGATTTAATTCTGAATATACATGCCTTATGTGTACAGAAAGCTTAGAATCTCACAAATTTAACAAACATGTCCGATTTACAATAGCTCTTGCAAGAATAAAAAGCCATGTAATAATGTGACGTGAGTGCATTGTAAACTAACAAGTTCTTTATTGGGACTCAGCTAATACATCCATGTCTAAAAAAAGATAATACACATACAGTCAGTGTAACATCCAGCCCTGGATGGGCTGAGTTATTTGACTTCCTTTTTGTTTAGTGTTCAGTGTTATGCACTGTGGTTATGTTTCTATGCTCTGTTTCACATGTTCCCTTTTAGTTGCTTCCCTGTGTGTGATGGCATGGCTCCCCCTAGTGTCCCTTTTGTGCCTTGCCTTGTTTTGTCTTGAGATTTCTCCCGGTGTAATTTGTTTTGGGTTTATGTTCCCACCCCTCACTCCCATGTCTTGTCACATGTTTATGGTTAACCAATACATCACAGGTTAGTTAATTTCCATGTCCAGGGGCCCTATTTTAACGATCTGAAATGCAAGTATCAAATGCGAAATGGAAGTTACATTGTGGGAGGGTCCCGGGCGCTGTTGCTGTTTTACCGGCGGGATAAATTATTCTTGCGCCCAACGCAAATCTAAAATGGGTAGGTCTAAATTAGCTTCATTAGTCATAGGTGTGGTTTGGGCATAACGTGCAATAAACCAATCAGAGCGTCATCTCACATTCCCTTTAACAGCAGGCGCACTTGTTCCATGGCGGATTGCTATTATAACGGCTATTTGCTATTGATTTTTCTTTTTACAAAATGTAAATAAAGAAATGTCACAAGACATAGCTTACTTTCCGATGTTTTGGACTCACTCTCACTGAATCATGAGGTTATGAATGCATGGTAATATTTTTGCAATGTAGTCTAACATTAAACAGAGATTACTCTTCTGTCAAATAAGCTTTCCTCTCCCGTTCTGCATTTCTGGGAATTTAAGTTAAGTGCCAACGGCACATGCATTTCAACATCACGTCTCCTGAAGTCCGCTAAAATTTTTCTAATTAATGTCATCAACACATTAATTATTCATGGAAATGTTGCGTAAAACACAACAAACCACAAAGAATGGTGCGAATTGAGTAGTGTACCTGTTCTATCCAAACACCTGACGCAAAGTGTATGCGCGTTGTGCACACGCTACATTATGGTTAAGCATGCGCCCTTAAAATAGCATATGAATAACAACAGGTTTTTCCTGTTCAGTGGCGGAATTGTTTTCGGGAACTGCAAGGTAGCACCAGGGAACGTTTGCGCTGAAACACGCCTCTTCTTTTCGCTGAACCGCCCAACGAATGCAAGTTCATTCCCTAATTTACCAACGCTCGTCTGTGGAGGGAAAAGTCCCATATGTGTTGGGTGCAAGATAGGAATGATACATGCATTTGTGTAAAAAGTCAATTGCGCTGGGTGTAAGATAGGGCCCCAGGTGTTTTACATTGTCTTCGATAGTATGTGTATTTAGGTTTAGTGTTTGGTCTTGTCTCTTGTCGTTCATTGTATCCTGTTACGTGTTCCGTGTCCTGCTTGCTTCGGATGTACGTGGCAGTTTTGTTTTCTCAGAGTCCGTAATAGAATTCATTGGATTATTGCAACCCTTCGCGCCTATCTCTCTCTCCAACGAGGAACTGTGACAAATAATAATAATGCATTCAACTTATATAGCGCTTTTCTTCCAAGGAACTCAAAGCGCTTACACAGTGAGGGGAAAGCCCACCTCATCCACCACCAATGTGTAGCAGCCACTTGGGTGATGCACGGCAGCCATTTTGCGCCAGAACGCTCACCACACATCAGCTATCTGGTGGAGAGGTGAGTAGTTATATATGCCAATTAGGAAGGAGAGGGATTATTAGGTGGCCATGATTGAGTGAGAGGCCTGGTTGGGAATTTGGCCACGACACCGGGGTTAACACCCCTACTCTTACGAGAAGTGCCATGGGATTTTTAATGACCACAGAGAGTCAGGACACCCGTTTAACGTCCCATCCAAAAGACGGCACCCTACGCAGGGCAGATGTCCCCATCACTACCCTGGGGCATTGGGAATGATCTTTAGATCAGAGGGAAGAGTGCCCCCTACTGGCCCTCCAACACCACTTCCAACAGTCAGCTATCTTTCTCTGATTCATCATCCAAAGGGTCCCAGCAATGAAATGGAGAATTGTTTCCACTGGTAATCCATTAGTTATGTGAAAATGATCAAAAACTTAAACTTTACTGTAAACAATATTGTGTATGAAGAGTCACCCGAACATTTCTAAACAATACACCATCTAAAACGTGTCCAAGCCGCTCAGTTCTTCCTTTCTTTGATTTTATAGCCAGCAATATTAAAGGCTTTTTATAATTCTAAGAGGAGTGCCTTGGATTTCCTTCTTCCTGATTTGGATTCCTTACGTAACGTAGATGTTAAAATATTTCTGATTCGTCATTCTACGTTGCCGGAAAATATATATACATATCTCTTTGTCTGTGTACTACCTCTGTCATTATGCACATAACTGTTGTCACTGTACATTATTGAGTGACAGTAAAGACATCAAATCATAACCGAATCATATGAATGTAACCTTGTTAGACAGCCAATGAGCTGGGCTGTTCAGTCATATAGTACTGATTGTTCTGATCACACAGAATATGAGGTGCAGTTGCGTGTAAAGGTAATCTTTCTTTCCTGGGCCCGTATTTATCAAGCTTCTTAGAATTACTCTTAAGAACACTGCTAAGACTTGACTTAAGAGTAAGAAAATTCTTGGCTCAAAGCTGCGCTTAAAAGTTAGTTATCAAACATCTCAGTCCTACTTTTACTGAAGTGTAGGACTAAATCTTAAGTGTCAGTCTTAGAGCTGATTCACAACACTTTGCTGTGCCGCGAACGGGATTTTGGATTAGGACATAGGCAAGATCCAATCACTGAATAGATTTACTTGTTTAAGAATATTCTCAGATAAATTCACATTCAATGGTGACATTCATAAGAGGAGTTGACATTCAACCAACATTTGACAATAAAGAATTTCAAGAGAATCCATTATGATATACACATTGTGTATCCATTATGATATACACATTTTTCATATAAACATTCTCATTGACGCTGGGAGCAATGATCTTTATATAAGTGCCATCCATTGCGCCTACTACTCTTGAAAAGCCGGCTATTTGCATGACTGTTTGCTTCTGTTGGATTATGCAGGGTGTTGTTGGGAAGTCAGTGAAACGCGTGACAATGTGTTGAGCTGTAAGTGCAATAATTGTTTCCATTACAATTCGGCTTATTGATGGTTGTGATGGGCCAAATCATCAGCATTGCGTTGCAAACAAAGAATAATCACCACCTTCAATTAATCTGAAAATGAATTGCTGCGTAAATGTCCCTGGTGAAATGACGTTCCTCACTCAGTCCCTGATGAAGATGATGCCTGCTCTGTCCAAACAATACCGTTTTTAATTCATTAAGCGGCGTCAAACAATTAAAAAAACATTCTTCCTCTCCTAAAAGATTTGCGCACGTCTCTGTCTACGCCATCACAACCCAGTAGGCAACATGCAAGCGGGCCACCGGCGGCACGCCTGCTTTTTGCCACCGCGGCCGCTGAGCTTTTTTGCAAAGCGGCTGAACAGCGGCGCGCCGGCGGCGAGCCGCCTTTTTGCCGCGGTCGCCCCGCCGGTGGGCCGCTTTTAATAAACAATAGCCTGATCAGCGGCCCGACAGCGGCGCACCCGTGGCACGCCGCTGTTTTGCACAGAACCCAGCGGGATGTCTCATACCCAAATATTAGGCTTTTTATTATTAATAAATAATATAATCAGATTTCACTTATATCACAAATGACAATGCATTTAATTAAATCCTAAAATTTTATTTAAAATAGTGCAAGGGCAAGATGCAGTTGAAAAAACCTGTGCATTATACAGCAAGCATACAAAATATACATGTGCAAATGTATTTAATTCAATCTCAACAATTTTGTTAAAATAGTGCAAAGATGCATGTAAAAAAATCTGTGCATTATTCAGCAAGCATACAAAATATACATGTGCAAATGTATTCAATTCAATCTTAACAATTTTGTTCACCAGTACCAAATGTCTCCAACTGTGTTAGAACTCGCCAGCCAATTCAAGTCCACCTGCTGTGGAGTGTGTTGTGTGATATTGTTACTATGTTGGTCTTGTATGCTCCTGTTATATAGACTGTTATGTAGGCAAGGTGATTCCCTGAAGGAGTTGGATGGCGCAGTCCCCAGGCCTGTGCGGCTGGAGTGTGATAGCCCTGGTTCTCGAGAAGACCTCCCGGAGGTTGTAGTACTCTGTAGGAACACAGGAAGACAAATCCCGAGTGGAGTCAGGACTCTCCACGGACGTGGTGAACAGTGACACGGGACGACATGTTTGTTTGCATTTCGGGGCCCACAACCTGATCTGTTTAGTCCTCCAATCTATTGCAGGAACGTGTACAGTCAACCATGGCATGCCCAATACGAGGGAATGAGACTTAGATGTAATACAGAAAAACCATAAGCTCTCTGTGTGCTGGTCGCCGACTTTCAACAACAGTGGACCTTCCTCTCTGAAGGTCTCTCCGTAGGGCATAACGGCCCTCTCGTGGTGGGACACTGGGCCAGCAGGTGTCCCTCTTCACCGCAATAGAGGCAGAGCCCCAGGCGGATACGTCGCCCCCTCTCCATAGGGGTAAGCCTGGTCGTACCCACCTCCATGGGTTCCTCGCGAACCAGCTGTCCAGGGGACAAGGTGGGGCGCGCCAAGGATTTATTTCTGGCACGTAACAGCCCGTCTAATTTCACCGCCATCTGTATGAGCTGATCCAGTGTAGCCCCATCATCCCGACATGCCAGCACCACCTTAACATCATCCAGTAGCCCTTCTCTAAATAGGGACAGGAGGGCAGCCTCGTTCCAACTGCTGAAAAAGGCCAGGGTCCTGAACTCAAGGGCATACTCCGCAGCGGTCCTGGTGCCCTGTCGGAGGTGGAGTAAAAGGTCCCCTCTCTCTCATAATCCCTCTTTTCCGGTCCCGAGCCTTGCCACAGAGCGTTGGCCCACTCCAATGCCTTCTCGTTCAGGAGAGAAATAGTAGTGGGGATATTTGATCGATCAGAGCCGGGATGATCCTGGCGGCTTGAGAAGTACAGGTCCACCTGCAGTAGGAAGCTGCGGCAACAGGTTGTGGACAGGTTCTATAAGGCTATATATCTCCTAACTCTGCCCATAGTTCCCTGTAGACCGCGGAAGCGTTGTTTACACACATTTCGGCATTACGGTATCCCACAGCATATTGTCTCTGACAGTGGTCCCCAGTTTCTATCCCATGTCTGGAAAGCCTTTATAGAAAGGCTGGGGGTCATGGTCAGTCTTACCTCTGGGTTCAACCTGGAAACAAACAAATAGGTTGAATGTGTTAATCAGGAAGTTGGCAGGTTCCTGAGGTCCTATTATTTGGACCAGCCGGGGGAGGGAGTGCCTTGAGCTGAGTATGCACAGAACTCATTTCAGTGTGTGTTGCGATTCCAGACATCATAATGAAATGTCATTAGAGACTGAACAGGATTATGGCCTTTATTCCAGCTGGACCAACACCAATTCACCTACAGAGCCATCAGATTCATACAACATCCTATTTTTCCTGGACATGTCCTCTGTTTACCGTTCTTTCAGCAACACTATATTATGCTAGCAAAACAAACACATTTTACTTTTTCCAAAATAATCGCAATCATTTCAATGCATGAAATAATTATTGTAAATTCATTTTCACCTCTTCATCCCGAAGGGTCCTGGTACCTGGCTGCGCACGTCACATACATCGATTGAGTACATATTGTAACCTCGCGCGAAACCCATCATGTTATATACTACTGGAATGACAAGGATCTCATATTTAAATTTATAAAAACTGTTCTTGCCAAAACCAAATAATATAAATGCTATATTTATATTGTATGAGCAAAGAACTATTTAGCCACTATACTACACTAAGCTAGGAAACAGCCTTTTTTAGAAAGCTTGTAATGATCATTGTATAATTTGTGAGATTGTGAGACTCTTTCTGGCCTGGCAAACTTTGTATAATTATTTTCAGCATGGCAGTGGAAGGTCTATGACCGCCTACCACATGCACGCATGCCGCTCCTGTGAGCAATGGAGGAGGCATGCAGAGACATCGAGGTGGGCTCAATCCACCGGTGGGTACGCCACGCATGGCAATATTTTCCCCATTGCCTGGCGAGGAAGAATATCGCCTGTGATGTTGACGAGGTGACGTGGGCCGACCCCAATCGACGGCGTAATCTCTGACTTGTAATGGGAGTTGTTGTTGTACGGTTAAGAACTACAAATGACAGAAGTGTCTTGAATACAGTTGACCAGTGTGTTGTGTCTGCTTTGATTGTTTATTGTGCATGTGCATGTGTGTTTCCTATCGATATGAAGAGGGCCTTTTGAAGTCAGAGTGTTAAGTTGTGATTGCAGAATGTCTTTTTGACATAACAGTTAGTTGTCAAACTCCAAGTGTTGTGTCAAGAATTGTTGTGTGTTGAGTTTTGACACAATGAGCCAAATTTAGCATTTTGTGTTTTACCAATTGGGAAAAACTGTAATTTATTGTCTCACATTAACTAAACTATTGCTTGTGCCGTTACGTGCTATATATAAATGTTCGCTAGGATGTGTTTAATACAAAGTCTTAAATCTTCAGCCACTAGAGGCAGTACAGCCAGCATCACAAAAACATGTAAGAAACACCAGACACACAGTGGAGAAAGTGGTCCAACACAGTGTTATCCATATGAAGTTTAGCAAGGCATTGGATTTGCCGGGTCAGGAGCAATACTTATGTTTAAATAAGAATATATATTAATAAAATTTGATGTACAGCATATCTTTTATAATTGTTATTAACCTTGTAAGCCTCGCCCCCTAATTTTCAAGTTCTGCCTAAAAAAACATACCCAAAGTTAAACTCTTGTTACACTGGACCTGAAGCAAGTACAAACATATGGTTTATATTTTTTTAAAGAAAAGACTTTGAAATTAATGGATATGTAAAATTCATTTCAAACAAATATACACAGTGAATATGGCACAGGATGAAATAAAGAAAATGCGTAGTTATTTTCAGTTTTTAGTTTTCTACATCCTCTTTGAAAGAACCCTACAAAGCCATATATTACGATAGGGTGCTGGAAGCAATCATGTTGCTAATGGGCTGACCACATATATCTAACATTTTAGAGTGATTTAGTGAACAGCCAATGAGCTGTAGCTTTGTTTGTAAAACAATATTTTTTGAAAAAATGCACTGTGACGTTTACATCCGGGTCCTGAGACGAACAACACATTTCTTTCCTAAATAATATCTGTCAGTCTTTAGTTAAAATTGTTAATCTTGCACATTTTTAAGATCTCTGTTTCATAAGGATGACGTATATGCAGAAATTGCAAAGCTTTTGGACACTTTTCACATCCGTCTTTTGTTCAGAAGTGCTGGGAAAACACACTAGGTTTTTCATTTATTTATGAGTAGATTTAAACATTTAAACGTCCGGTAAGAATATGCAATTTTTACATTCAAGATGGATTTTACCTGGGAAAACTATGCTTTAAGTCCTTACTGGGACCCTTTGATGACCAAAAAGAAGGATTTTATGACCGTACGTAAAATATTTTGTACTAAAAGGTTAACATAAGTAAAGTGTGCTAATCTGTATTTCCTAAGTAAAATGTAATTGTTTTCAAGACGCGTACCTGACATTAAGTAGTCTAACGTTGTGAATTTTAAAGCTACACTAAAACCGAGATATTTGCTAGAATCCCGAGATTCTAAGCTTTAAGAACATATAAGACTTTTATATATATCCTAAGAAATGAGCGCAGTAGTTGTGTTTCTAGTTGGCATTTCGATTTTTTTTTTTGAAGAAACAAAACACGTTACTGTTTGCAATATATGTAGGTTAAACTCGCAGCCATAACTTTGTGACTTTTACACCTACACTAAAACCAAGATTTCTACTAGAACCCCAACATTCTAAGCTTTAAGGAGATATAAGACTTGTATATATAACCTAAAGAATGAGGGTGCTAGCCGTGTTTTCCTTTTGCCATTCGATTTGCATTTAAGTACAAAAACGGCTAGTTCAGTAAACAAGCTAACAGCTTTTGGTACTGGCTGTCTACGTCACATTATGACTACTAATTATCTCGTTTTCATAGCTATTTTAAAACCGAGATATTTGCTAGAACCCCAACATTCTATGCTTTAAGGACATATGAGACATGTATTTTTAACTTAGATATTGCATTTGTGAGCTTTGATTTTATTCCTTAATGTATTTACATGGAAAAGCTAAGCGAAAACAAAAACGTTTTTTTCAAGACACGTAGCTGACATTAAGTAGTCGTAACGTCGTGAATTTTATAGCTACACTAAACCGAGATATATGCTAGAATCCCAAGATTCTAAGCTTTAAGGACATATAAGACATGTATATATAACCCAATAAATGACGGTGTTAGCATTGTTTCTAGTTTGACATTCCATTTAATTTGAGGCACGTGTGTATTGTGAGGGTTCCTGGTTCAGGTCAGGTCCACTCCACCCCAGATAGCAATGAGTCGGCGGCCCGCAGGCGGTTCGACGGCGGCTGTAGGAGCGGCAAAAAGGCGTGATCGCAAACACCTTTGCCGGCGGTTCGCCGGCGGCAGCCGCTTTTTGAAAGCGGCAGCCGCCTTCGTACCGCCTTCATACCGCCGCCGGCCCGCAGGCCCACCGCCGTTCCTCCGCGGTTATACCGAAGGCGGCCCTTCCGCGACCCGTCGGAGGCAAACGCTTTTTTCGAGCGATCTTCCGCTGCTTATTCTGTATATATAATTTTAATATTTATATATTTTTCACATTCAGTTTATCAAAAATTATTGACCCAACCAGAAATTCACATTTGGCATTTTTATTCCACATTTCAAAGTACAGTAACTTGGATTTACAAGCCATATTTAACAATAGAATAACAATTAAGCACTGTGACAGAATGAGAAGGCAAACATTA